>BQNB010013361.1:65222-77340 GCA_026074375.1 Tanacetum coccineum | reverse complement strand
ACCGTGCTCCAAATTAGGTTTTACTTAGTTTTAATATATCGTGTTTTCTTTTCAGTCTCTGGCTTCCGCGATTTCGCCGCTCGGACTGGAGAGGGGGGGGGGTGTATTAGATGGATTAAATTAGTCGGCCCAAGCCCGGTTTGTGGGCTTTGGGTCCATTAGGTTAAAGGTATCAATACATTGTTATAATGGTCAATAATAAAGTTATACCTACGGGGTTTGGATTTCGTATTCCCGTTCTTAAAACAAAACAAATCATTATTCCCGAGACTTCTAGCAGAAATATTTGGATCTCTTAATGGACCAAAGAAAACTGGTGCATCCGGTTGAGTCGCATATCTTGAATGATCTCATTTTTGCTTTCCCAAGTATTTTGATTCTCCATGTATTTGGTTACTTGCTCTACATGGTAATTATATTCTCTTTCATTCTTGCATGTTAATCTAAGTAGATTATTCATTGTTTCTTCCATGTGATGAAAATCAGTCGGAGTTAACTTTCCCCCATTAACCCATAATCTCTATTTCCTCTAGAAGTTCAGGTGTTGCTTTCTCTGATGGGATCTCTCCTTCTTCCAAATCATAATCATCACTCAAATCCATCGGAATATCAGCCCCACTATCATATAATATAACCCCTTCAAGGAATGGAATCAAGAGTTGTTAGTACAATGTTTTTCATGGATCATGTTTCCGTACTAAAAATTCAAGATGTATGATGGTTACACACATGCACCCTATGACACAATGAGCAAATTTTCAGTTGGTGACATTATCAGGATTAAAATCTTCCCTCAAGTTAATTAGTACTATTCTCTAGAGAAATCCACTTGGTGAATTAAATTAACAAACAGAACATAACAACTTACACAAGGCATTGGACACTCCCAATCCTTGATACAGACAGAAAAACAACAACATTCAAACTATTCTACATCACTAGATAGGATACATGTCCAACTGATATCAAGCAATCAGAGAACATTTTACAACATTCTAAGTCTGACAAGACAAAGAAATACAGTCTCATTCATCTAGGACTTACTATCAAGTCAGTGTGACCAAGTAAGAACCTAGGCAACCATGGAGAAACCTCCTCACCCTGCTACATTTCCTCTGACAAACACTCTCCCTGTGCCAGAGACACCCAGTCCTTAACACAGAGGCTCTTATCAGAGGCATCACAAGGCAAGGAGTAAAACTCCTGTTCACACTGAGATCCACCACCAATCGCTACATTTCCATTTCTGGCATCACAAAAGGTTTAGGAGTTACTCAGGGATACAATCCCACTTGGCTACATTTCCATGTCTACTGTCCACCCACATAGAACAACAAACATGGCATCACCAAGCTGGCCTACAGCCAAAGCAAGAAACCTACCTTTTGGCAGTAAGTGGTCCTTTAACTCTATTTACACAGCACACTGACAATCTTCATAATTGCCCAGTAGGATTAAAATAGAGAAAGGTTCTTAAAACCAATATACAAGGCCCTCTGCAAGTCACAAGGGAAGACTTCCACATGATATCCATGCCATAACCAGCAACACCTTATAATGAGTAGCAGTCTTCCCAAGAACTTAATCCAATCAACTGCAATTCAGTCATCCAAACACTCCTTCAAGCACATTAACAGCATTCTATTGCAGCAAGCTTAAAAAATCCAACTTCAAGACACAATAAGCTTCATTCAGCATTTCTGATCAATCCTACCAAACTTTATATCCCACTTATCAGATACTCTTCTAACAGCAGCAGAATCTTTTACTCTAATGTTCATGCGTTTCAACCTTACCGTCTCTCTTATCTCATTGGACAAAGTGACAGGATCTCTTTTAATGTCTTGAAATAGTCTTAGATTTCTTTCTTGCCATATGTAGTACACTACTGCAGCCAAACAAATTCTCTTGATAACACTCCAAATGTTGTTGCCAATCTTGGATTTCAGAATTCTATCAATTATTTTCTCCCAAATGAACTCAATCTTACCTATGTTCATTCTATCAGCAATTCCACTCCAATTTCTTTAGTGTAATCACAGTTAAAGAACAAGTGATTGTGAGAGTCATTCCATCATTCCATCTTCCCTCAAGTTAACTAATACTATTTTCTAGATAAATCCACTTAGGACCATTTGAAATGGATGTGATAGATTTGTTAGTAGATTCAAGAAAGTAGCCACAGTGATTGCAACCAAATGCCCAGAATGATAAAATTTAATGCACACAACAAACAGTAGGATTTCAATACAAGTCGGATTAGATTTTCCTTGACGTAAGAAAGTTTGTCGTACGTAAATTTACATAATTGGGTACTAAAGGAGGGCATACATCACAGGGTCACGGCTTAGAGTAGATGCAATAAATGTTGCAGTATGTAAAGGAACACACGACAATACTACCTTAAATTAAAATTTAAGTTTGTTCTTTTATAAATTTCATGGTTGATAAAAACCTTCTGATTAGACACAAACACACATTCCCGTCACAATGAAGTCTTAATATAATGGTATGATTCGGATAAAATTAAGGTTAGATTCTCTTAAATGATAGAATACATATATGATTTGTATAAACTCAATGCCCAAAACAAACAGTAGGATTTTAATTCATATGTAAACCATATGTGTGCACGGGACTTATGACTATACTCTACATACCCACAAACCATTTGAGTTACTAATTAAGAAATGTTATCACATTATATATCCTTTATTTATCTATGACTTACATGATCATGATCTGATGAAGGCCTAGTAGATCCCAAGATTTTAGTTCAAAAACATAATCAAACACAGAAAATTTGATTACCAACTCGACTTCTGAGCCAAACCACATTTTAGGTATTATAGGATTTTAACCAAGTAACAATTTAACCATTTAAAAGTTAAAACACGTTGAAATCTTTGAAACTACAATATCCAAGCATCAACCATAGCCAAAACTTGAGGATCATTAAGCGAGCTATCATCCGATGGGCTCGCCGCTTCTACATCAACAATAGATGCAGAGCTAACTCCTGATGACTCCGTCTGGCTTGCATCTACAACGGTTGCATTGCTAACACTCGATGGGCCTGGTAATTCAGAAAGAGTTGCTTCTGCAAGAGCTGCAGAGGCAGCTGCTTGCCTAGCTAAAGAGCTACTTAATTTCTCAACTACAAATTCCACCACATTTTCTGAAATATAATAGAACCAACGTGTATCCCAGTCTACGGGCTCTGGAAATTGGAAGGAAATGCCCCAGGGTTCAGTCGGGCATAACTGAACGCGGTTTCTCAATCTTTTGTTTTGGATAACAGCCCCTTCCTCAAATATTGCACCTGGAGTAATTTGGCCTTCAATGTACACTTCATCGAAGACACTAACACCTACACCTACTTCACCTGATCCAAACATAAAAAATGGCTCAGCTAGATACAATCTATGGGTGAACATGATTAGGTACTAATCACGTTTAACCTATAATAAAAGCTAACCATGTTTAATTAGTGTATCAATTAAGTCACTTGAACTTTTTGCACAAAAAATAAGACTTACAATCGCCAAATTCCACTCTTGGCAACTCAATTACGGCAATGTAGTTATGTGGACTGGCAACAAGTTCTGTTAGTTTAGCAAGTGGACGGCCACCTGCATCCAATGCGGCTCCATGCAACCTCACACGAGGTGTTGGTAAAGGAACAAACTTCTCTATCTTGGGTCCCAAATCCAGTGCCATCTCAGACCGTGCTTTAAAAGGATTAAGCAAGAGATGAGAAGTGGCAACATAATTTAGCTTTAATAAGTAATCTTTATGGTAAAAAGGAACGGAATCTAGAGTTGTTAGAACAATGTTTTTCATGGATCAAGTTTCCGTACTAAATATGCAAGATGTATGATGTTTACACACATACACCCTATGACAGAATGAGCAAATTTTCAGTTGGTGACATTATCAGGATTAAAAGCTTCCCTCAAGTTAATTAGTACTATTCTCTAGATAAATCCACTTAGGACCATTTGAAACGGATGATAGATTTCTTAGCATAGATTCAGGAAAGTAGCCACAGTGATTGCCACCAAATGCCCAGAACGAATGGTATGATTCGGATAAAATTTAGATTAGATTCTCTTAAATGATAGAATACATGTATGATTTTGATAAACTCAATGCACACAACAAACAGTAGGATTTTAATACAAGTCAGATTAGATTTTCAGTGACGTAAGACAGTTTGTCGTACGTAAATTTACATAACTGATTACTAAAGGAGGGCATATGTCACAGGATCACGGCTTAGAGCAGATGCAATAAATGTTGTCGTATGTAAAAGAACACACGACAATACTAGCTTAGATTTTCTTCTAAATTTCATGGTTGATAAAAACCTTTTGATTAGACACAAACACACATTCCTGTCACAATGAAGTCTTAATATAATGGAAGAAAACGAGTTCATTGACTAAAACTGTTTATCTATATGCTCACAGATGAATGTCAACATATCCCGTAAATCTGTCATCTGATATGCAACATATAGATGGTTTTTATGAGTTTTCTTCTGATCACAACAAGATTCACGATCTCCTACTATTGACGAATTTAGCAGGTTAACATCATAGTGGATCCCAAAAGGTTATACATACATATGGAACAAATAAATTAAAACGTCTTGTTATTTTATAGAAAAAATCATCTAACATTATCCCGTTTAGTTATTTCACACATCCAATAGAATCCACGGGTATACATGATTCTTAAAATGTTACTAACATCCCTGATTATCCCCTATCATAACCAAAGACCTTTAATCCACATGTGGTTTACATATGATGCATAAAACAGGTGTTTTAGAAATGAGAACAATCAATGTGTCCTTTTCAACCAATATAAAGTTTTGAAAAAATTTCTGAATCAAACAAAATTAGATAAATTTTTAGAGAACACAGAACACGTCAATTATCATTGATCAGCAAGTTACCATACTAATCTATCGATCTAATCTGCAAAACGTTAATGAATTGACCACTACAACTCTCATTAAACTTACCATTAAGTTTGTATTAGTCTTTGTTGCCATCAGCGTTTGAATATATAATAATATTACGCGCCAAAAATAACTATTTTAGAACAATCACTGTGTCATGTTCAATGAACTTAAGTTTTAAACAAAATCTCACTTTTTTTACATTATTTTTTGAGTAAACTGCAAAATACAACCCTGTGGTTTTAACTTTCTCACATAATACATCCCTGTCAAAAACTATTAGCAGTATACATCCTTCGTTAGGCAAATGTTTGCCACAATACATCCCTGAGGACGAACGATGCAAATATTTTTCCGTTATCTTCTCACGAAGGATGTATTGTGTAAAAAAACCACAGAGATGTATTTTGCAAATATTTTATATATTTTTATTTTTTTTTATTTTTTTTGTTTTTTTAATTTATTTTTATGATTATTATCGGCCAATATTTTATTTTTGTATTTATTAATAATTTTTTTTTATCTTTTTGATACGTTTTTTTCGTTTTTGTCGGTTTTTCTCCGACGTTATTATACGCTTTCATCCGCTTTTTTATCCGTTTTTCGTTTTGTCAGTATTTCTCCGACGTTATTATACGTTTTCATACGATTTGTCCGCTTTTATACGCTTTCATCCTTATTGATTATCAGTTTTTATCCGTTTTTTTACGTTCTCATCCGTAAAAAAACGTATTAAAACGTACGAAAACGTACAAAAATGTAAAACGTACAAAAATGAAAAAACGTACATTTTAATACGTTTTTATACATTGTTTTTTAAGTTTTCTTTTTCATTTTGGTACATTTTTATACCGAAAAAACGGATAAAAACTGATAATCAATAAGGATGAAAACGTAAAAAAAGCGGACAAATCAGAAAAAAACGTACGAAAACGGAAAAAAAAACTTATAAAAACGTACCAAAACATATTTAAACTGATAAAAGCGGATGAAAGCGTATGAAAACGTACGAAAACGTATAATAACGTCGGAGAAAAATTGACAGAAACGAAAAAAACATACCAAACAGATAAAAAAAATAAAATAAATTTATTAATAATATATAAAAATAAAAAACGGCCGATAATAATAAAAAATATAAATTTTTAGAGAACACAGAACACGTCAATTATCATTGATCAGCAAGTTACCATACTAATCTATCGATCTAATCTGCAAAACGTTAATGAATTGACCAGTACAACTCTCATTAAACTTACCATTAAGTTTGTATTAGTCATTGTTGCCATCAGCGTTTGAATATATAATAATATTACGCTCCAAAAATAACTATTTTAGAACAATCACTGTGTCATGTTCAATGAACTTAAGTTTTAAACAAAATCTCACTTTTTTTACATTATTTTTTTTTTGCAAAAAACACACACATTTACTAACTGATATATTTAATCTACAAACACACGTTAATGAATTAAACAATACAAACTCATGAAAATTTAACATTGTGTATGTTGCACATAACACAATTTGTCAGCAACGCTTTTTGTTCAATGATCACGTACATTTATAAACGAAAATAAGCAGTAAACTAAGAATATAAGATATACCTAACGACAGGGGTGGCTTGATTTAACAACCAAACTCTAGCACCGATTCAACTTCTTCAATCAAACAAGGGGTCTAAGAAACTTGATGAAATTTTTTCTTTCTTGCTAATGAACCTTGATAGAGGTTTAGGTAATGTAGGTAGTATGTGATATCATCAATATTATAACCTGAATCACACTTGGCATAGCCAAGATGCTCCTCCATCATGCACCGTCATAACTTCAATCAAAATTGCCTTAATTTGTATTGATTTTAGAAACTCTTTTATATCATCGTATTTGTCTTCTTGTCATTTGTAATAATTGGTCTAACTTTGTAATAAAACTAGCGGTGGAAGAACAATTGTCAACTTAACTCCTTGAAATTTGATAGTATTTTTTACCAACAAGACCTTTTAGTTAAAAAAACATCACTTGAAACTTGAAAAGTTTAAGTGTACGTGTTAATGTTCTACATAAAAACGAAGTGCATTGTCGCCTGTGTGGGCTCGGCAGCTGCACAGGGCCCAAAATCTTTGAAGGGCCTCCAAAATATTTTTTTACAAAAAGTTATATATATTGGCCCAACTCCATAGCCTATTTTACTTGGTTTTTATGCTCTGCTAGTGCAGTAGTAAAACTTGATGATAAAAAGTTAAAAACAAGTGTATTCAATGTCAGTCGAAGATTTCAAATTCTCATTAATTTCAAATTTCTAAAATTCAAATCGCTTCTATTTTTTTAAATTAATCTGGTCTCAATTGGGATTTTTGTATTTGAAATTCCTTATTTTTTTTGTTTTACATATTTCGAAGTGGATAAAAAAATATTATGTTAGCATTTTAACGTTTTAGATTATAACAAGTTTTCTATTATCGAAATAACTATTTTACAAGTATTGAATACTACATGTTTAAGGGCGTACTTTTTTATTCAGGGCGCCCAAAATTCACAGGATGGCCCTGTGCATCGTCTACGATGGGTAATTATTTAGGGTGGTAATTTGCACGCTCTACACAGTTTGATGGTGTGCACATCAAAAGTTAATGTGTGCAAATCTACTCCCTCTCATTTAAGATAGATTGTTCAATAATAGATACACAATGCTTGAATAGAAAAAATTAGTTTGTAATAGATTTTTGTGAAATCTTAATAAGAATAAATGCAATATTACATCTATATTTTCGTATTACGAAGTTTACAATAGATTAAAATTATTTGAATAACTCCAAAACACCTGCTTGAGTAGCTGAGTGAAACTATGCTCAAAGATCAAATCTATTATCTATACTCCTTATAAAGAAGATTTACCCAAATGTTGAAACTAGAAATCTAGAAAAGTTGAAATCTAGAAAAGTTGAAAATCCTTATTTTAAAAAACATTGGAAAAATTAAAATCGTTATAACCTACGAATTAATAATAGCAAACGAAACTGGTATGTACACTCAGTCAAACGAAACTGATTGCCTCATTAATTAATTGATTGACCCATTTTAAGAAACATTGGAAAATTTAAAATATTTATAACCTACGAATTAATAATAGCAAACGAAACTAATATGTACACTCAGTCAAACGAAACTGATTGCCTCATTAATTAATTGATTGACTCATTTTAAGAAACAATGAAAAAATTAAAATCATTATAACCTATGAATTAATAACATCTATATTTCTATACTTACTCCTTATAATGGAGATTTACTCAAATGTTGAAACTAGAAATCTATAAAAGTTGAAAATCCTTATTTTAAGAAACATTGGAAAAATTAAAAACATTATAACCTATGAATTAATAATACCAAACGAAACTGATATGTACACTCAGTCAAACGAAACTGATTGTCTCATTAATTAATTGATTGACTCATTTTAAGAAATATTAGAAAAATTAAAATCATTATAACCTACGAATTAATAATAGCAAACAAAACTGATATGTACACTCAGTCAAACGAAAATGATTGCCTTATTAATTAATTGATTGACTCATTTTAAAAAACAATAGAAAAATTAAAATCATTATAACCTACGAATTAATAATAGCAAACGAAACTGATATGTACACTCAGTCAAACAAAACTGATTGCCTCATTAATTAATTGATTAACTCATTGGTGGGCCCATTAATCTCTCATAATTTTCATTGACTAGGGTTTGGTAAATCCCCTATAAATAGGGATCACAATTGCATGAAAAAATACACCAAAACATAAACACTTAGAAGCTGCCACCAGGAATCGATGCCGAAAACGAGGTCGCTGTCATGAATTTTCGCCGTTATGCGCGGGTACACGAGGTCGCTATCGGAAAACGAGTTTTGAAAATATAAAAAATGGTTTAATTTGACCTGTTTTTCGACCAGAACCAGTTGAACCATGGGTAGAACAAACATTATGTTTGATCTCCAAACCAGAAAAAGAGTTTGATCAAGGAGGAGTCTACACCTCAAATGTCGTGTACCAAGAAGTTTTACACGACGAGTAACGTGTGCTGTTAGATTTTATCTCATAATGATGTAATGTTTCACTTTCAATTTAACTGAATGTCTTGTTTGATACAAGTTAAGAATTTCTTGTATTTTACAAGTGTTTGCAATTTCATTTATGTTAAGAATTTCTCGCATTCAAATACAAAGCCACAACATTATCAATATTACATATCGTTAATTATCGGCCGCAAGAGATTTTCCGTGCATGCACGAGTATTCGTCTAGTTATAAATGTAAAGAACAAGAATAAGAGATTAAGAGGAAAATGAGAAAAGGGGAGAAATCATCTTAATGAGATGCGTATCAATTGTTATATAGAGCCACTATTTATAAGGCTAATAGGTTAAGTACAAATTATAATAAGTAACCAAATAATGGAGAGTCGTCCACCAATAAAATATTTCATAAGATGTTCGTCGTTTATTACAAGCTATCAATATGGCGCATCAAACCAAGGTTGTATATAGGCTGGCTCGTTAAAAACCTTATCAAGAAAAAACCCATTGAAATTAAATAAAACATGGAAAAAAAAGTACAGTGTTTATAATACTCTCTCACTTTAAAAAATATTAATCAATACACAATGAAAAAACTATATGTAAAAACCGGTGCATAATTATTAGCTGTACTTATATCACATTTACAAAACATTAAACATGAGCAAATTTTTACATGTTCGTATACTAAACTAAAATATAAAAATAAATTTGATTCAAACAACCTTTAGTGGTCAGGCCAACCTCCTGAAAAAGGAAGGTTTTACATGATTTGAGTCTGTGTCACGGTGTGCTCAAACCTCGTGAATGAATCGGTCAAAAGGTCGGTAACCATAATTACCCAAACAAAACAACGTACACGCGCTATACTCTACATACCGATGACCATGTGAGTTACTAATTAAGAAATGTTATCACATTATATATTCCACTTAGAAGTAATTTCAAATTACAAACCAAATACAAAAGCAAATTCAAAAGTATCAATACAAAGTTCCAATTCAAAAGGTACCAAAATTCCAAAAATACCAGTATAAAGAAAACTAATTTTATTAATCTCTATTTATTGGATAAACACACCGTCATAAAATAGTTTCCTAATTCTAAACAAACTCAAATACTAAAACTAAGTCACACAAATTATCAAATTTACTAAATAACCCATGGAGTTTAAGTCACTTTTATAACATTCCCCATTAATAATATGTCAATTAACTTAAACCTAATGAAACATTTTAGGTACTCATGCATTATCTAAAATAGTTTAATGAGCCTCAACGTTATAGTTTATGATCCTAGTCTTATGATGGAGAACATCCGTCGTAATTCAGATTAATTGTTAGAGAACCACCTATAAGTCAATTTAATCATAGTGTTACGTGATTTATTGTTTTCATGGTGTTTGTAGGACCTAGGGGTGTTCAAAAAAACCGTGAAACCGACGAACCGAGCCGAACCGCTCAATCCGAAACCGAAAAAACCCGCTTATAATGGTTCGGTTTCGGTTTTTACTTTTAGATATCCGCGGTTAACCGAACCGAACCGTGCATATTATACATGATTATTTTCTAACTAATATTCAAATAATTGTACAAGTATTAACCGATTATTGCAATACTTTTATTGTATAACGACTTTTTCGCTCGTAAAGTAAACATTTGTAAAAATCTATGTGTGAAAATTGATTAATGTGATCGTAATCTATAACGTCGAGTAATATTTTTTGTTAATACGTTATATATGAATATTTGAATGCGATTATTGTAACGAAATACTTAAGTTTTATATGACTTTTAAATTCAACGTCATTTAATTTTACTAGAAATACATTTTATGTTCTAGACTATGTTATTTTTTATACGGTTAAACTCTATTAAACGTCAAAAACGGTTAACCGTGACCCGAACCGCGGGTAACCGCTCACTTCGGGTACCCGCATGTCCGGTTACCCGCCTAGTACGGTTCGGCGACGGATAGTAAAATTAATTACCCGCCCCGCGACGGATAGTTTAAATCTTCCAACTAACCGAACCGAACCGCCCCGTGAACACCCCTAGTAGGACCGTTCAGAGGAGGCCATATTTCATTTTGAAGAATTGCGCGTGACGGGGTGTCCGGGGACACCTTGAGATATAAATGTTATTTTCTTAGAAAAACTTCATTTTTTGTAATTATTGTTAGTTGATATATTTCGGCCCATTGTGATTTGGCTTTAGCCCGTTTATATTACTTCTAGATCCTTCCATTGTTGCCTATATAATGTAATCCCTTTATTGAATGATATAAGGAATTTACCAATCTTACATGGTAATCAGAGCCTCTTCTAACCATTAAACCCTAACCCTAAAAGTCACAGCCGTTGTATGTTCGTCAACCCAACAACTCCACCTACTTGCCTGCTTCCTTTCATTACTCACGAATATAATAAAGAAATCAATTCTCCTTCTTGCATGCTTGCTTCCTTTCATACTCACAAAAAAATAAAATCAATTCTCCTGCTTCCCTACGACTACCCAAGATTCTACTTGGAATATGGATACGGGTGCATCTTCACACCTTAATTCTAATGTTAATAATTTAAGTACTATTTTTAATTCTTGCTTGTATCCGACTGTTCGTGTTGGTGACGGCAAAACTATACCAGTCACAAACACGGGCCATAGCATTCTTCCCACTCTTCATCGCCCTTTACATCTTCATAATGTCCTTGTCACCCCCAATATTATTAAAAATCTTATTTGTGTACGTCAGTTTACTAGGGACAACAATTGTACTATTGAATTCGACGCTTTTGGTTTCTCTGTGAAAGATTTCCTGACTCGTCATATCTTGCTCAGATGTGACAGCTCAGGTGATCTCTATCCGGTAACCAAACCATCGTCACTTCCAAGTGCTTTGATGTCTCTCGGTCCTTCTACGTGGCACCAACGCCTCGGTCACCCGGGTGATGCCGTGCTACACTCTCTTGTCTCTCGTAATTTTATTTCTTGTAAGAAGGAGAAGTCTCCTCATGTTTGTCATGCTTGGCAGCTTGGCAAACATGTGAAACTTCCTTTTTCAAATTCTACTTCTATT
>BQNB010013361.1:25659-62630 GCA_026074375.1 Tanacetum coccineum | reverse complement strand
GATTTTTTTTGTGAAATGGACTATGTGTTTTCAAAATGAGGAAAAGAAATATTTGAATGTACCAACCATAAACAACCAAGCAAAAAATATGCCTTGTTGTCTCCCCTTGGTCTCTAACCCGCGGCAATGGCATCCTGTGGGTGTCGGGTTCTTCTTTTCGTGTCGAGATCACTTAAAAACTCAAAAGCTTAATCGTAAAATATTTTCCAAAGTTATTTAGCATTTTTATTCACCTTAAAAATATTTTTCCAATAACTTAGAGTATTTACACGATATGTTTTCACTTTAAACCTTCCAAAACTCATTTGGACATTAACGGACGTGTCGGGACTCGTTTTTCGGCATTTCTCAAAATTCACGGGTCAAACCACCCGGAACATAAATAACATAATAATACCCTCTAAAAAGGATTATTATACACAATAAACCATAAATTATCACAATTCTCATAAAATCACCACCGTCAACACGGTACATATTCTAACAAAACTGACAAATGTCAAATAGTCGAAGGACTAAATTGAGAATATACAAAACACAGAAAGGGCAAGGGTTACATTCTACCCCCTTTAAAAAGAATTTTGCCCTCGAAATTCAACTACCCTAGCACTAAACAGGTGCGGATACTTGAGCTTCGTCTGATCTTTACGCTCCCACGTGAATTCAGGACCACGTTTCGAATTCCACCGAACCTTGACGATGGTAATTCTACTCCGCTTAAGCTTCTTGAACTCTCTCTCTAATATTTCCATATGTTCTTCCACAAAATTCAACTTAGCATCAACTTGGATCTCATCCGAAGGTACTTGCAGTATTGGATCAGCCAAACACTTCTTAAGGTTCAACATGTGGAACGTGTCATGAACACCATTCAACTCCTCAGGTAGTCTAAGTCTATAGCCTATAGGACCTACCTTCTCAATGATCTCGAAAGGTCCAACAAATCTAGGTGCTAGTTTCCCCTTCTTCCCAAAGCGTATCACACCTTTCCAAGGTGATACTTTGAGTAAGATATAGTCACCTACACTGAACTCTAAGGATTTCATCCTCTTATCGGCATAACTTTTTTGACGATCATGCGTAGCCTTAAGTCTATCCTTAATCTACGGATCTTCTCAGTAGTTTCTTGCACTAACTCGGGCCTTATCAAATGCCCTTCTCCAACTTCTGCCCATAAAATCAGTGAGCGACACTTTCTACCATACAAGGCTTCAAACGGTGCACACCGTATACTAGAATGGTAACTTTTGTTATACGAAAACTCTACTAATGGAAGATGAACATCCTAACTTCTCCCAAAGTCTAGGACTTATGCTCTAAGCATGTCTTCCAAAGTCTGAATAGTACGCTTACTCTGACCATCGGTCTGAGGGTGGTAAGCCATACTCATGTCTAACTTAGTTCCTAATGCCTCTTGCATTGACTGCTAAAACCTTAATGTGAAGCGACTATCACGATCTGATATGATTGAGATCATCATACCATGCCTAGCAACAATCCCATTCAGATAGAGTCTAGCTAACCTATCCATCTTATTGTCCTTACGCATAGGTAGAAAATAAGCAGACTTAGTCAACCGGTCCACAATGACCCAAATGGCGTCATGCCTACTACTAGTCCTTGGTAGTTTTGTCACAAAATCCATTGCTATTCTCTCCCATTTCCACTCAGGGATTTCATGTTGCTGTAGTAAGCCAGATGGCCTCTAATGTTCAGCCTTAACCTTCAAACAAGTCAAACACCTACTAACATACACAGCTATATCCTTCTTCATTCCAGGCCACCAATATCTATCTTTAAGGTCATAATACATCTTATCATCTCCCGGGTGTACATAGTATTTTGACTTATGGGCTTCATCCATTATCAGGGTTCTCACATCACCCTTCAAAGGGACCCATATTCGATCCAGGTAATACAATGCTCTATTACTCCTACGTTCTGTTAGTTCATCTAGTCCTTTTTGCAATCCTGAAGACTCATCAGATACCTCTTCTTGAGCCGCTAGTATCTTATCCTTGATACTCGACTGAAGGTTCATGTTCATAGCTCGAACTCTCTTAGGTTTCACTCTCTCTTTCCTACTTAGTGCATCAACGACTACATTCGCCTTACCAGGATGATAGCGAATTTCACAGTCATAGTCGCTGAATAGCTCTATCTAGCGACACTGACGCATGTTCAGTTCCTTTTGGCTAAATGTGTGTTGGAGACTCTTATGATCAGTATATATGACACTCTTTGTCCCATACAAATAATGTCTCCAAATCTTAAGTGCAAACACAACCGCACCTAATTCTAATTCATGGGTGGTGTAATTCTTCTCATGAATTCTCAATTGCCTAGACGCATATGCTATAACCTTACCTCTTTGCATTGACACACAACCTATTCCTAAGCCAAACGTATCACAATATACCACAAAGTCTTCTGCACCATTAAGGAGAGCTAGAACAAGCGCATTACACAACTTATCCTTCAAAGTTTGAAATGCCCTTTCCTGTTCCTCACCCCAATCAAATGTCTTACACTTCTGAGTCAAAATAGTTAGGGATTTAGCAATCTTAGAAAAGTTCTCTATGAACCGACAATAATACCTTGCCAAACCTAAGAATGAGCAAACTTCAGATAGAGTTCTAGGGGCTTTTCAATTCTTAACAGCTTCAATCTTACTAGGGTCTACATGAATACCATCCCCATTAATCACATGACCAAGAAACTATACTTTTCTTGCAACCATAATTTTACACTTGAAAAACTTAGCATAAGTGTTTTCCATGAGCAATTTTAGACTAGCCTTGGTGTACTTCATGCTTTCTTGGGTCCTTAGAGTAATCAAGGTATCATCAATGAACACTATCACAAGCTTGTCTAGATACGGCCTACACACCCGGTTTATCAGATCTATGAATACCGCTGGTGCGTTAGTCAGACCAAAGGCCATTATGGTGAACTCGAAATGTCCATAACGAGTTCTAAATGCAGTCTTTAGAATGTCATCCTCATGCACTCTTAGCTGGTGGTATCCGGACCTAAGATCTATCTTAAAGAAGTATTGTGATCCTTAAAGTTGATCGGACAGGTCATCTATTCTAGGAAGTGGATAACGGTTCTTAATGGTTGATATGTGTGAAAACACATATCCGTTTTATATCAGAAATGGCCCTAAAAAGACAAAATTGTGCTTTAAATGCTTGAATATTGCTTGTTTTGTCTTTGTGATTGTGTAGGTACGGATATTGCAAAAATCTCAAGAAAATGGTCGAAACCGGACAATCACGGACACGGGAACGGAATTGAGTGAGCAAAATCCGGGAGAATGCTATCAAAGGTCAACAAGAGTCAACCCTTGGTCAACCAAAGTCAACACACAAAAAGACAAAACCCAAGTTTCCCAAAATAGTCCCTCAAAGTTAAACCAAATTGCAAAAATAATCCCTAAACCCTAACGGTGTTAACTCTTTTTATAAGAGTTAACACCCGTTAACTCTTATATAAACCAAACCATAAACCGAGCCCACTTTACCTCTTGGCCCAAACCCTTTCTATAAGCTCAAAGTCAAACGAAGAAGGCCCGAGTAAAAAGAAAAAGTCAAACAACTCTTTTATACAAGTTTTTCACGAGCGAAAATTTGTTGTTACTATTCACCGTCTCCTTCATTTTACCTCGAGTTCAAAACAAAGGGCAAATCAAAATTGGCCAGATGGAGAGACAATTCAAGTAATAAAGGACACCTTGGCATAGTATTACATCACCAAATGCTCTTATTGGTCAATCCTCACAAAGGGAATGCTACGTGGATTGAAGAAAACACACGGGGAAAAGGAAATTTGCACTAATAGACTTGAAAAAGAAGCACAGTGGCTCTGACACACGGAATGCCACGTTGGCAATCCGTGTGCTCACCAAAGTGATCCAACGGCTTAAGATAAAGATCTAATGATTGGCAAGATTCAAGGGCAGGGATTTATGGGAGCATCTACCAACCTCCAAGGCCTAGAAGCATCTCCTGATGGCTATAAATAGCCCCTCACATTCACACACACGATATCTAGTTTTTAGCTTTTAAATTTTTAGCTTATGTAGTTTTTAGCTTTTAAACTTTAGCTTTTGTAATTTTCAAATTCAGTTATTGTAATTCATCTTCAAAAGATTGTAATCACTTTTCAAGTTAATGAAATCTAGTGTTCTTTTATTCAATCTATCATAAGCTCTTATTATTTTCAAATGTTTTCAGTTAATTTTCCAAAAGCTCCTAATAAGCTCATATAAGCTCTTTGAGTCTCTAAGCTCAAATTGAGCTATTAATAAGCTCTTAATATACTTAAATCTAAAAAATCAGCTTAATACCTTGGCTTATTGGATTTTGAGCTTTTTGGAAGATGAGCTTACCATGGAAGAGCTCATAAGGACTTTTACTGGCTTATTCTTAATAAGTCAGAGCTTGTAGATAGCTCATTAGAGCCTTTGATACCTTTGTTTAGCTAAGGTTCCTTGTAAGTTCATTTACTCTTTCTGTCTTAATTTTCCTAGCTTAATTTTGCTTAAACTGCTTATAGTCTAGCTTATTTGTGTTTAATTCTGTCTATTTGTGCTTATTAAATATGTTTCAATATCTGTTTTTAAGTTTTAGAGCTTAGATCTTAGATTTCTTAGTTTAAATACATAAAACTGTCAAAAACTAAAAAATATTAGCTTAACTTGTAGCTTATTGTTTCTAGCTTATTTGCTTATAGTTTTATGCTTATTAAGGTTGTTATAAGCTATTTGTTATCTGGTATTTAGGACTTAAGCTCTTAATTTCATTTTCATAAGCTAGTATGGTTTTGAGTTTAGTTAAAGGGGTGTTTGGCACAAGCAGTACTAACATTAGTTAGTACTGCCTAGTGGCCTTTTGTGCTTTTAGCTCAATTTGGTTAGTTCAATTTAAGACATTAAGTCAGTTTCAAATAGTTTTTAAAAGCTGAATTTGGTTTTCAAGGTTTACTCAAAGCTTAGGATTGATTTTGTTAAAATTAGTTAAGTCATTAGCTCTTTTTATAAGTTTTGTGTTGAGGAACTTTTTAGTAATCATTTTAGTTTCATTCTGAGTTTTAAATGTAGTAGAAACATTTTACTTAGGCTGTCATTTGCATTCTAAGTTGTTAGTTAATTTTTTGTCAACTGCATCAGCATTGTTAAAACTTACGGTATTTTAAGTTTAATTTCAAGTAGATAAAATAGGTGTTAGGTTTTAATTTTCAGCATAAAAGTAGCTTATATATCATAGTTTACAAGTTTGAAATTAGTTTTTAAATTATAGCTTATTTTGGCATCTAAATTTAAGCTGCAAAATTGCCTTTTGTCTTTTCATTTTAAAAGTAAAACTCAGCATGATTTAAGTCTCAAGTCTGTGTTCATAGTGCTTTTTCATTAAGCTATTTTGTTTAAAAATCATTTTTAGAAGTAGATTTAGGTAGCTTAATAGTTATAGAATAAGCTTGCATAAGACATTTCCCCACAAGGATCCAAGAGCTTATCTAAAAATAAGCTCAAAGATCCCTGTAGGGACTGTTTGGCTATTAGTTTTAATAAAAGAGCTTATTTAGTCTTTTAGCTTATTTCTTGCTTATTTTTAGTTCTGTTTTATTCATTAGCTTATGATTAGCTTATTAGTAGCTTAATTTGTCATAAACTTAGCTTATTGTGGTCTTTTAGATTATTAGTTTAAGAAAAATACTAAAAAAGTGAAGTTAGGTGTTTCTGTCATGTTTTTAGCTGTTTAACAGCTTATTTAGGGCTTTTCATAAAAAGTTTTTTTTTATTAAAAATGCTTATTTTCAGATGTTCTAAAACTTTGTTTTTTTAAGTTTTTATAAAAAAAGGGGGGGAAGGTGGAAATCGGGGGTAAGCAAGACTCGAACCCCCGACCTCAACACCCTCAACCCTTTTTATAACACAAACCACACACTCTACTACCAACACGCCCTGGGGTCTTTTTCGTTATACATCTACAATATTTAATACTTATACACGTTTTTCCCATTTTGTCTATAAGCTGTTTTCGGCTTATTACACAGCTTATTCGACAAGCTATGTAATCAAGATTATTTTTTCTAGGTTCTAATTAGTATAAGCTATTTTTTGTATTTTTTCTAGAATTTTTATAATTAGTTTAGTATTTTTAAACATTTATTTTTGTTAAAAACTTTAAAAAATCATAAAAAATAGAAAAATAATCAAAAAAATATAAATCTTTTTTAGAAAATTTTATTTTATCATAAAGTTTCTAGGAAAATTAGTTTTGCTTTCGTAGGGTTTAATTTGCAAAATTTCGATTTTTAAAGAACGAGATTCGTTCCCGTTCTCATTTTTCGTGTTTTAAAGCTCATTTCAACTCCGTTTTTGTTCTAGTTTTCTTTAAACTTACTTTTTAGTCAATTAGAGTCTATTTAAAAAGAAAAATTCAATTTAGGTTTAATTTTAGAAATTTAGGGTTTTTAACTGCCGTTTAAGGTTCCCGTTTTGCGTTTTTAGTTAAAGTTTGATTTCCCGTTATTTGTTTTCGTGCTTAATTGTTATCATTTGCTTATTTTAATTTGTAGAAGTAGATAATCAAATCAATCTTTGTTTCCAATTCAAATCATTGTCCGAACAACAAACGTGGTTTCAATTTCACAAATCGTTGGGGAATAACGACCCGGGAATCATACTTCCCGGTTAATATACGTATTATATTATATATATTTTTGAAGATTTTCCTTTTTACCTTTGTCCTCAAGGGTAATTTGGTAATTTTCCATCATATTATATATTTTATTATTACGTGTGTGGATTCTACGAATCAATTTTTGGCGCCGTTGCCGGGGATTTGTGATTAAGATTCTCTCGTTTGAAGTTTGTTGATCGTGATTTGAAGACCCTTTCATTTTTGAAAGTTTTGTTTTGTTAAAAAATAAAATATAAAAAATTATAAAAAAAAGTAAAAAATAATTTTCTTTTCTTTTAGTATAATTATCATATTAAAAAAATAAAAAAGAAAAACAATAAAAAAATAAAAATAAATTAAAAAATTATCCATAAAAAAAAAACAAAGTTGGTAAAAGTACACCAACAAATAATACCTTCAATTGAGGTATTATCCATTAGTAAGTTCCCAACTCGAATCAAAGATTTAAAAACTTACCATTTGTGTCATTTACGAGGAACGGCTCACCTTAAAAATTAAATTTTTAAGAGCTACCGTGAAGTAAATTTGATTATTTGGTTTAAGTTGTCTTCTCGTTATCCGTTAAAATAGTTTGTTAATAAAAATATATAAAAAAAATATTTCAGTTTAAATTTTCTTTTTCTAATTTTTGTGCATGCGCACTCGTTCTCAAACCTGCAACCATAACCGTCAACAACAAGCCCAACCCGCTGTTGTAGAACCATTTAATTTAGTAGAACCTTTTGATAATCCTCCTTTAGTTCCAATGGCCGATAACCGGACTATGACGGAATTGCTCCAAGCACCCAACGAGGGGTACGAGGATGCAATCGTAATTCCGAAATAATGTCTAATTTTGGTTAAAGCAGTTTGATCAATCTTGTTCAAAACCAAGCAGGTTTTTCGGACCTGATAAAGGGTCCTCATGCTCACATCCGTTATTTTAAACAAATCACCTCAACAATGAGATTCCCGACATCCCGAGCACGTCAATTAAAGCTTATGCTTTTTCCCATTTTATTTGAAGGTTTAGCCCGGATTGGCTAGAAAAAGAAAACTCCGCGATCAAATTTTTGTCATGGATGATCTTGTTTCAAAATTCATTAATCAATTCTTTCCTCTTTCAAAAACGACAAATCTTCGAAACGAAATCACGAGATTTCAACAAAGATTTGACGAATCGTTTTATGAGGCTTGGGATGGATTTAATGACCTTCTTCGAGCATGCCCACATCACGGATTTTTAGAATTACATCAACTAGATACGTTTTACAATGCTTTGAATGCTAATGATCAAGATTTGTTGAATTCTGCTACGGGTGGAAACTTTTTGGATAAGATGCCTCGTGAATGCTTGAAAATTATCGAGAGTAAATCCAAGGTTCGTAATTCACGAAACAAGGAAATCGTTGCTAAAGTGAGTTTGAATTCATCTACCCCCGGAATTTCACCAGATGTTGCTGTTCTTACAACCGAAGTTTCTGAACTTAAGAATATGATGAAGACTATGCTTATCGAAAAACAAAAAGCCCAAGCTCCCGTGCCAGTAAAAGCGGTCGAGCAGAGTTGTGTAACTTGTGGAGGTGCTCATTCTTATAGAAATTGTACAGCCACCGATGGCAATGTTTATCGAGACAACATTCAAGAGTACGTTTCACAAGCTGCTGCAGCCAATTTTAATCAAGGAAATACCAATTCTAGACCTCTGATGGTTGCAAACCAAATTCGACCTCCTGGTTTTCCTCCGATTCAAAACAATCAAAACCGTTTCAATCAGAATCAAGGAAATAATTTCAACCAAAATCGAGGAACCAATTTCAATCAAAACCGTGGAAATAACTTTTACCAAGGACAAGTGTATCAACCTCCGACTAGTCAACCACCAGTTTACCAAGCTCAACCTTATCAAGCTCCTGCTCAGCAAATGCAAGGTGTTTCAAAGACCGATTTTGAGAATTATGTCAAGGCTAATGATGCTGTATTGAGAAATATGCAAAATCAGGGCCTAGGTTTACAAAACCAGATGACAAATTTAACGGAGATGCTTTCTAAGTTCATAATTTCCAATACCGCTTCGTCTTTGAATTCAGGTTCTCTTCCAAGTAACACGGTTACTAACCCGAAGGAAGACTTGAAGGGTATTACTACCAGAAGTGGTATTGCTTATCAAGGACCTACGATTCCTACTTCTTCTCCTAGAGTAGTGGAACGTAGAACCGAGGTGACAAAGGACACGATTTTTCCTACTAATAACGGAATTACCAAAGACGTCCAACCTTCGGTTGTCCCAGTTGAAAACCAAAATCCAGTTTCTAAGCCAGATGTTGCTCTAGTTAGTGCACTGATGCCTAACCCAAAACCGTCAATTCCTTATCCTTTGAGGCGAAATGATGAGAAGCACAAAAAGCTAACGACCAAATTAAGAATTCTACGAAATCTTTAGAGATTTGAGTTTCGAAATTAGCTTTACGGATGCCTTGATGCTTATGCCAAAATTCGCCTCGACTCTAAAAGCTTAAATAAAATACGAAACAAAGAAAAGTATGAAATGGCTAGAACTTCCTTTGAAACGAGAAATGCTCGACGACATCCTCAAAAGTTACCAACAATAACTTGGAGACCTTGGTCGAGAGGTTCTGATCTATATTCCATGGTGGAATTTTTCGCAGATTCATGACATGCAACGCCTTGGTACGATCCTCGCCAGAGCATTAATCTTATGCCATATTCCGCGGTTTTATTTTTTGGTTTTGTTAATAGGAAAAAAATCCTTTCTTCCCGAACTAACCCCGACTTGCATGACACTAGAACTAGCGGACCGTTCGATCTCTGAACCAATCGGTATCGCCGAAGATGTCTATGTAACGGTGGGAAAGTTTCCAATATCTAGCAATTTTCGGGTCGTAAGATTTGAGCCAGACCCCCAAGTACCTTTAATTCTCGGGAGGAGTTTCTTAAAGACCAGTCGTGCATTGATAGATGTATACGAAGGTGAAATAACCCTTCGTGTTGGTAGGGAGGCCATCACATTTAATCTGGACCAAACTTTCGAGATACACACTAATTACAATCATAAACGGCAAACGCGAATTGACGACATTGGATAATGGCATTGGTGGAAGAATACTCTCAAGAAGTCTTGGTTTCTCAAAGTTATCATCGAGTGGCAATCCACACCTTAATATGATCCAACATTTCTACTTTCTTTTTTTCCGACTCTAACTCCATTCGGAGGACAGTGATTTTCTCCTTTTTTAGGAAGCCGCCGACCTCTTTCCTTGCTATAAGGATGATCCAACTTCATCGGAAGTCATCCAACGTATTATGACCCTGCTAAGGGATATTCTTCTCCTCGGAAGCAATTCTTAACAGTGATCCATCACCACCCCCTCCCAATCAAGGAAGCTATTTGCCAGAATTTCAAAAAGATCTTAAAATTTGTGAAGCAAACAATGAAAAATCTTCAGTTAATGAGCCTCCCGAGGTTGAACTCAAGGACTTGCCACCTCATTTAGAATATGCAATTTTTGGAGAGGTAACACAAGTTTGCCCGTCATAATTGCAAAAGATTTAAAGAATGAGGGAAAAAGGCCCGCTCTGATACCTGAAGTTCTAAAGTCCAAAGCGAGCCATCGCCATGGAAACTTTCGAAATTAAGGTATTGACCCAGAGTTTTGTACCCACAAAATTCTCCATGGAAGAGGACTACGAACCGATGGTTCATCATCAACGGCGGGTAAATCCGAAAATCCATGACGTCATCAAAAAAGAGGTTGAAAAACTTCTGATGGCCCGGATAATTTATCCAAATATAAAGTCCGATCTCTGACAGTCCCATGGGTAAGCCCCGGTGCAACCGTGACCGAAAGATGGGTGGCAAAGACCGCGTAAAAAAATGATGAAAATGAATTGATCCCGACTCGATTGGTCACAGGGTGGAGAGTATGCATTGACTATAGAAAGTTGAATGAAGCTACCCGAAAGGACCACTTTTCATTGCCCTTTATGGATCAAATGCTCGAAAGACTCGCGGGAAATCAATACTATTGTTTCCTCGATGGCTTCTCGGGTTATTTTTAGATTCCCATAGACCCGAAGGACCAAGAAAAGACAACATTTACTTGCCCATACGAACCGTTTGCCTATCGCGCGCATGACCTTTTGGACTACAATGCCACCAGACAGACATGGACGTTTTTCAACTATGTTTGATGGCAATCTTCCCCCCATGAATGATTGAAAAAACCAATGAAGTATTTATGGATGACTTTTCAGTCTTCGGGAATTCCTTCTCTACATGCCTATCCCATTTGGAAAAAATGTTAAAACGGTGTGAAGACACCAATTTGGTCCTAAACTGAAAAAGCCATTTTATGGTGAATAAAGCCATTGTATCATGGACATCAAAAACTCTAAGATCGGGAATTGAGGTCGACCGAGCTAAAGTTGACGTTATCGCCAAGCTCCCTCACCCGACTACCGTGAAAGGTGTCCGTAGTTTTCTTGGGGCATTAGCCTGTTTTACCGACGTTTCATACAAAAACTTTTCCAAAAAATACCCGCCCAATGACTCACATGCTCTGAAAAAGAGACTTCCATTTTTCTTCTCAAAAAGTGTACGAATCCTTAAATACACATAAAAATAAAATGACCGAGCTCCAATTTTGATTGCTCCCGACTGGGACTTGCCCTTCGAACTCATGTGTGATGCAAGCGACTTTGCAATTGGGGCAGTCCTAGGGCAACGAAAAACAAGCATTTCCAACCAATTCACTATGCCAGCAAAACAATGACCGAAAGCTTCAAGCACACACACTAAAGTGACGACTTGAAAAAGAAATTGCTTACTGTAGTGTACGCTTTGAGAAGTTCCGTTCATATCTCGTTTTTCTAAGAGCACATTATACCAGACCGATAACTGTTTATAAAGTATCTCTTCGCTAAAAATGATGCAACCAAGACTAATCGCGTGATCCTTTTTGCTCCAAGAAATTCGATGTTATCATACGAGACAAAAAAGGTAGTCAGGAAAATCTGGCCGCACGATCATGCTTTCCAGACTTAGAACCCTCATCAAGATAAGTTTCGAGAACAAAGGAATCACGGAAACATTTCCCTCGAAACTTCTCTGGTGATCGGTTTGCTTTTTCGTGGATGATAGTACCTCCAATGGTTTGCAGATTTCGCAAACTACCATGCGGGGAATTCATGTCACGAGGAATGGTCATCCAAACAAAAAACAAGTTTTTCAAAGATGTCAAACACTACTTCTGGGATGACCCCTTCTTGTTTAAAATAATGTGCGGATCAAGTGATCCGGCGGTGTGTGCACAAGGCAAAGAAGCTCTCGACATTCTCGAAGCTTGCCACAATGGACCCACCGGGGGACATCATGTGCGAAACACACCGCCAAAAAAGGTCCTTATGAGCCCGTTTCTTTTGGCCCACTATTACAAAATGCACACGAGTTGGTTAAAAATAGCGACTCGGGGTCCAACGACAAGGAAAAATTTCACAAAGTGATAGATGCCTCACAATTCCATATAGAGTTTGTGAAATCACTTTGACGTCGGGGCATAGCCCTTCATGGGACCGTTCCCATCATCAAAAAGAAACAAATACATACTTGTGGCTGTCGATTACCTGTCAAAATGGGTTGAAGCGAAGGCGCTCCCCACAAACGATGCCCGAGTAGTTTGCAAATTTATTAAATCTCTCTTCGCCAGATTCGGTGCCCCTCGAGCCATCATCAATGATCGTGGAACACATTTTTGCAATGACCAGTTTGCAAAGTCAGCTTAAATACGGAGTCCACACATCGTCTCTCCCCGCGTATCACGCCACAAACAAGTGGCAAGTTGAGGTACGAATCGTGGCTTGATAACGAATTCGTGAAAGGACCGTGGGCGAAAATCATGCCTCTTGGTGGACAACTGGATGACCTCTTTGGCCATTCCGTACAGCATACAAAACAGCCATCGGGTGCACACTCCGTATCAAGCTTGTATATGGAAAGAGGCATGTCATCTGCGGTTGAGTTGGAGCCAAATGCTACTGGGCACCTTAAGCAAGCAAACTTTTGATCTCAAAACCGCGGGTGATCAACGCAAAGTTCAACTCAATAAATTAAATGAACTGCGTGATCAAGCCTACGAAAAATCTTTGATTTATAAAGAGAAAACTAAGAGGATCCATGATGCAAAGATCAAAAACCGTGTTTTCAACGTCGGTGATCAAGTCTTCCTCTTTAAACTCAAGATTAAAATTTTTTCCGGCAAGTTGAAATCCCGCTGGTCAGACCATTTAACCATTGTCACAGTCTTATTGTATGCACCGTTGAATTACCTAAACTCCGAGCCAAACTTCAAATAAATGGTCATCGTCTTAAGCACAACTTTGGAGGGGATATCCCAGTCATATGGATACTACCCGGATCTCCAAACCTTCCTAAGTAACAAATTGAATTCAGGGATTAGTCTAAGCTAAGTTACCTAAAACAAGAGCGTTTCGTGGGAGGCACCCCATGCTTATATGATTATCCATAGTATATATGTTAGCTTAGTAGTAATGAATAAGTGTTTTGTTGTTGTGAGGAGGCTCGCCTCTTCCATTATCCGTGTTTCGTGTTTGTATTATTGTATTGTCCAGGATTTCCCAGATTCTGAAGTCTCAAAGTTTTGTCCATTGATCAATCGAGCTTCAAATCCTCAGCTTCAATTGGGAATAACAAATCTAATCGACTAAACGGTTATTTTATGCATAAATTCCATAAGCGGCTTAGGATTTGCGTAGAGACCCTTCTTAAAATATTGAGGACAATGTTTAATTCTAGTATGGGGAGGGGGGATCTATAGATTTGATTATGACTGCAGCCGTTGTTTTCACATAATTCCACTTTTACCACCAAAATTTTTGAAAAATACCAAAAAAATGAAAAAATTTTAAAATTTTTCAAAAATAAAATAAGTATTTTGTCACAATTTTGACTTTTCTGCTGGGTAGAATAAGAATAAATTTAAACTCGATCGAGCGTGTTGAGCTCTAGCTTGTTCCTTAACTTTTAGAACTAAGCGTTCGCGAAAACCTCGCGAAACGAAAAAGATAGTGTTAAGTTAGAAGTCGAATGCTAAGTACAAGGCATTATTTGGAAATCTACAAGCTCATAAGTTATTTTGTCGGCTTTTCTCTCCCGATAAGAACTTAATTTGGACTAATATTACTGCTACTATTGAATAATAAACTAAAACGACAAATTTTTGAAAATTGAAATGTATCAAACTTAGTGTTTGAGTTTCAAATTTAAAACTTAAATTTTTCCAAAAAGAAGTATTTTCTATATATCCAAAATGAAAGTTGAAAAATGAAAAGAAATAAAATGAGAAAATGAAAGAAAAATGAAAAATAATTGAATAGGTAATAATATAAACTTAAAACTGTGGGCTAATAAAGTTTACTGCATCGCTCACACCGATGTGCGGTCTCAAAAATAAAGCCCATAGTAATGAATAATAATCCGAAGCCGATAAAAGTTTGCTGCAGTCTTGCGCTCACACCCGTGGTTGCAGCAAAGTTCCGTGAGAGTTACAATAGCAGTCAAAAGTTATGTTAATGTTAAGTATGGAAATAAATAAATAAATGGAAAATCCATTTTTCTTAAATTTAAATATGCGTTTGAACTTAGACTATTTCATGATTACATTAAATTAGATATGTGTAAACGAGAAACCTAAGAGTTTTTGAAACCAAGGTCCGTGAGTCGATACTATTCTCTGTTGGGGTGTCAAAAGCCTGGTCACTAGCCGATGAGATTGGGATGTGTCGCGAACGAATTTTGCTATAAACACCTCAGTGTTTTTCAAGTCATTGGACGACGTCGATAATCCACAATGTACCTATTTGCATTGCACACAGTTTGCTTGTAATGTTCATTATTAAGTAAAATCTGCGTAAGCTAAAAATTAGCGTTCAACTTTACAACAATCAAGGTATTAAATAATTATTTTGAGAATATATGGTCATTGTTCAATTATTTTTACGGTTACGTAAATTATATTCGTTTTTACGCGATAAAAGTTCATTTAGGCATAACCGAAGCACGTCAATCGGAAGTTCACTGATTTATAACCTATGGGTGGAAACATGCTTTGATTTATAAATTAGACGCAAGTGGATATTTTATATTGATTACATGTTCCCTAAGTAGCGATAACCCAAGTTGAGCCCATTATCATGAACTGTCAATTGCATAGATGTAGTTGTTAATTACATTATGTGAGCGCGAATGTTATGAATAGATCTAATGGGGAAACGACCTCCCCGTTCGGTGACTAGCATCACCGGGAATGACCGTATAAACATGTCGAATTTGGAGATGTTTTTGTCTCGGTTGAACATCTATTCGGGCAGAAATATGGCAATATATTATATAATTGCAAGAAGATCGTCGAGCTTCAGGTCAATAGCTTAGGAACATAGTAATCTTGGTTGTTGTGATGTCTGCATGTGTTGCATTATCAACGAGAAAAAGTCTTGCGGTCCTGCTATTATAATTTATCAAACCTATGAATTCACCAACATTATTGTTGACGTTTTAAAGCATGTTTTTCCCAGGAGACCAGTAAGCATAAGGTGCCAAGTGATTCATGGTGATTTTGTTTGGGAAGTCATGCTTAAAGATATGGTTTATTATGTTTTGGAAACTCATGTGTTGAGAACTATAACTTGTTGTATATAAATAATCATGAACAAGTTAAAAGCTTCGGCCTATTGTAACAAATATTTGTTAAATCCAATGTATCCGATTTTTAAAATGACTTTTTTGTTGGTCGTCTATATATATCTTGTGTTTATTGATCTATACGTAACACGCCCCCGGACGCCTTATTCTGCCTGCATACCCAATCTGGGGTGTTACAAATGTGGAATCAAGAGCCAGAGGTATTAGAGAACCAGGTCAACATGTTTTTGCTGGACTATCACCGTTTTCAAACATTGCATTTATAAAATAGGTGTTTTTATGGGACACTATTTGTTACATTAGTTAGTTTGGCAAGATACATTCATAATTGATATACAGTGGTTATAATAAAAATTACGTATATAACAATAAGAAGCCGTATATAATATACTCATAATAAGTGAAGTTATTTCAATCTGCTGTGTCACAGATTCAGTCATCTGATATCCGCTGTTACCTATCTTCTGTTCACATCTGAGGCCATGATCTTTGGAGTATTCCATCTGAGGATCCTTACGAGGAGGCTGCCCGACAGTTGTTGGAGCAGGCACCATGTTCTCCAGAGTATGTACCTGATCCTATGGAGCTGGAGGATCATGTACCAGTGTACATTCCGGAGCCTGAGCATCCTGAGGATTTAGTGCCAGCTGAGGATGAGGCACCTACACCTCCACTACCACCATTCTTTTTATCTCTACGTATTCGACCCCCACATACTAGAGCAGCCATGAGGCAGATGAGAGCTGCAGCACCATCCACCTATCATTCACTACTCCCATCAGGGACCCCACCATTATTACCTATCCCACTACCTGCACCATCCACTAGCCGCAGAGCTGATAATTCCGCCGGAGGCTAACACACTGGCCCTCGAAGAGGCTACCTACTTACTACTCCAGATCCTGGGAGTGAGTTGGCGAGAGTTCTGATGCTGCCGTTGCGAGATAGCCATGGACGCCACTATGACCCATAGAGTCAAATCATGAGTCTTGTCGACCACTATGGAGACCAGGTTTTCGAGATACTGAAGGAGATGATGACCGCCTTATAGATGGACCAATGAGCGGTCAGTTACCAGGTAATGTTCGCAATAGAGAGAGTTCGGAAGTTTTATACTCACGACATCACATCCCAGATGATCGTGAGCAGCAGTAAGAGCTGAGATTGAGGTATTGAGGAGAAAGAGACTTGCTTATGAGCAAGAGAGTATTCAGACCCGTCAGGACTTGGCTAGGTCCGAACTTAGCTGCATATGGCAATTAGAGGCACGCGTTTACTAGTGTTATAGACTGAGGTGCGTCGCTAACGAGTGGCAGCGACAGGCTTGCAGATTAGATTTTGGCTGTTCAGCATCATCATGCGTACCAAGCGCCAGTGCCTTTAAGGCTGGAGGCACAAGCGTTGACACATTGGAGGACACTGGTACAGTTCCTAGGACTACTGGTTTATGATTGTAGCTACATCAGTCTGTTAAGTTTTTATATGGGTTAACTTCCCCAGCTAGCAGTGCGTATAGATCTTTTTGTTTTGGTTATCATCCTGTATAGATTCTTTTATTTCTTGAAAACTATCCTGTATAGCCTACAAAGTATAACGGGTAACTCCCGGACTAGTAGGGCCTAGATGATTTTCATTTTGTAACCTAGTGATAAGGGAATCATTATGTACCAACCCAAATCATGTATGTTTTTCAGATTTAATATATGGAATTGGATGTTTATGTTATGTCGATCTTGTGGTTTTGTATACTTTCACTGTGTGATGTGATCTTATATTATTTATATGCTATTTATGAACACGTTAAGATATGTATTAAAATCTAACGGGTATTGTATTTTCTTGTGATTGAAGAAAATGGCACCAAAGAGAACCACAAGGTCAACACCAGTCACACCCAACCCTAAATGCAACACCTACCACAACTGTTACTGAGGCTCAAACTATATGTGCCTTAAATTACCAATGGAGTTGCTGCTGCAATGGCGAGAGCAGAAGCAAGCAGGGTAAGGAATGGCCTACAACAACAATGGTCAGGACAAGGCCAGCACAAACAGCTCGCTGAAATGCCCTTATCTGAATCTTGAAAAGTCAAACTTTGGGACTTCAAAGTATCTGAGGGAGTCGACGGAGCTCACTGCGATGGTTTGAGACAATGGAGTCCTGTTGTTTAGGCATTAGCAATTGCACAACATCTTTGTCAAGTTAAGTTTGCGGACTTGCCACTCTACAAGAACGATGGCTCTTACATGGTGGAATTCCCATGTTAAGACCACTACTCCTGAAGCAGCTCATGCCATGCCATGGGCAACACTGAAGAAAATGATGACTGATAAATACTGCCCGAGGGGTGAGATCAAGAAAAATAGAAACTGAGATGTGGAATCTTAAGGTCAATGGCCCGATGTGTGGCTATAGTCCGATCGATTTTTCAGCAAATAGCTAGATGTGTATTCCAGGAATGTTCCCATAAGAGATTAGACAAGATAGAAAAGTATATCGTGGCTTGCCCGATAATGATACATGTCAGGTGTAAAGCATCAAAAGCCAAACTAGCAAGAGGCTAATCGAGTTTACAACTGAAGTTGATGGATGAGAAGCAACCCATGCCTTATGCTGAAACGTCAGGCAGAAAGAAAGAAATATGATGATCTTTCCAAGAACAATCAAAACCAACAGAATAAGAGGCAGAACGTTCAGCATAGGCATGGGTCTTCTCATCCATCAACTCAGTTGTAAAGTCGATAGCCTCTTATATGGTTTTCGGCTTTGATGCCTTTACACTGCCATGTATCATATCGGGCAAGCCACCGATATACTTTTCAATCTTGTCTATCTCTTCTGGGAACATCCTGGAACACATCAAAGCTAGTTGCTGAAATCGTCGACTATAGGCCACCACATCGGTGCCCTTAACCTTAAGATTCCACATCTCAGTTTCAATCTTCTTGATCTCACCCCTCGGGCAGTATTTATCAGTCATCATTTTCTTCAGTGTTGCCCATGGCATGGCATGAGCTGCTTCAGGAGTAGTGGTCTTAACATGGGAATTCCACCATGTAAGAGCATCGTCTTGTAGAGTGCAAGTCGCAAATTTGACTTGACAAGATGTTGTGCAATTGCTAATGCTAAACACAGACTCCCATTTCGCAACCATCGAGTGGCCGACGACTCCCTCATGTACCCTTTGAAGTCCAAAGGTTTGCATTTCAAGAATTCAGAGTAAGAGCATTCGCGAGCAGTTTGTGCTGGCCTTGGTCCTGAACCATTGCTGTTGTAGCCATTCCTAACCCTGCTTGCTTCTGCTTCAGCCATTGCAGCAGCAACTCCTTGGTCAATTAAGGCCTGAAGTTGTGCCTCAGTAACAGTTGTGGTAGGTGTTGCATTTGGGGTTGTGTGTACCTGGTGTGACCATGTGGTTCCTCTTTGGTGCCATTTTCTTCAATCACAAGAATATACAATATCCGTTAGATTAAATACAAGTCAAACGTGTCAAAACAATGCAATCATAAATAAAATAAGATCACATCACACAGTGAAATATACAACCAACACAAGATCGACATAACATAATACATCCATTCCATATATAATCTGGAAACATACATGATCTGTTTGGTACATAATGATTCCCTATCGCTAGGTTACAAAATGAAAATCAACATAGAGCCCTACTAGCCGGGAGTTACCCGTAATACTTAGTAGGCTATACAGGATAGCTAATCAGAAATAAAAGATCTATACAGGATAGCTAACCAAAACAAAAGATCTATACCGCCTGCTAGCTGGGAGTAACCCATAAAAACTTAACAGACTGCATAGTAGCTACAATCATAACCAAATTAGGGAACTGCTACCAGTGTCCTCCAATGTGTCAACGCGTGCTCCAGCCTCCAGGGCCTGGGTACGCATGATATGCTGAACAGCCAAATCATCTGCAGCCTGACGCTGCCACTCGTGGCGACGCACCTCAGTCTCTAACACTGTAACTCGTGCCTCTAATGCCCTGCAGTAAGCTTCAGACCTAGCCAAGTCCTGACGGGTCTGAATACTCTCTTGCTCGTAAGCAAGTCTCTCTCTCCTCAATACCTCAATCTCAGCTCTCACAGCTGCACGATCCTTCTGGGCATCGTGATGTCCGTTCGTAAAAACTCCAGAACTCTCTCTACTGCGAACATCTACCTGTAACTGACCCTCATGTTGACATCTCTAAGGCTGTCATCATCACTCCTCGCAGTATACTCGAAACACTGGTCACCATAAGTGTACCTACAAGACTAATGATCGCCTCTATTTGGTCCATATGGTCCTGGCTATCTCGCAACGCAGCAATCAGAACTCTCCCCCATCCTCACACCCAGGTCTGGATTAGTAAGTAGTAGCCTCTTCCGAGGCGGCGTGTCAGCCTCAGGAATATCAGCTCTGCGGCTAGTGGATGGTGCAGGTAGTGGTATAGGTAACAATGGTGGGGTCCCTGATGGTGTAGTGAATGATAGGTGGATGGTGCTGCAGCTCTCATCTGCCTCATGGCTGCTCTAGTATGTGGGGTCGGATACGTAGAGATAAAAAGAATGGTGGTAGTGGAGGTGTAGGTGCCTCATCCTCAGCTGGCACTAAATCCTCAGGATGCTCAGGCTCCGGAATGTACACTGGTACATGATCCTCCAGCTCCATAGGAATCAGTTACATACCTGAGAAATGTGGTGGCTGCTCAACAAACTGTCGGCAGCCGTCCACGTAGGATCCTCAGATGTGAATACACCAAGATGCATGCCTCAAGTGAACAGAAGTACAGGTTAACATTCGGCATCAGCCTGACAAGATACTGTGACCAGCAAAATAACTTATTATGAGTATATTTATAATAAGGCTCTTATTGTAATAAACGAAATATATTAATAACCACGTATATACAATTATGAATGTATCTAGACCAACTAAACTCTAATGTAACAACTAGTGTCCCATAAAAACCCCTTTTATAAAAGCAATGTTATGAAAACGTTATAGTCCCAGTCAAAAAACATTATTGAACCTGGTTCTCAATAACCTTGGCTCTTGATACCAATTTGTAACACCCCCAGAATTGGGTTGCAGCAGAAATAAGGTCCTGGCGTTGTACTTCATAATCAATAACACAAGATATATTATAGAACGACCAAAAAGTCATTTTAAAACCGATACATTGGATTTAACAAATATTTGATACAAATAGCCCGTAAGCATTATAACTTGTTCCTGATTATTATTACAAAGATACTAGTTCACAACACATGAGTTTCCTAAAACATAATACAACCATATCTTTACCATGACTTCCCAAAACAAAATCCACCATGTACTTGCACATTATGCTTACTGATCTCCTGAAAAACATTGCTTTAAAACGTCAACAATAATGTTGGTGAATTCATAGGTTTGATAAATCATAATATGCAGGACCGCAAGACTTTTTCCCGTGATAATGCAACACATGCAGACATCACAAACCAGATTACATTTTCCTAAGCTCATGACACTGAAGCTCGACGATCTTTCTTGCAATAATAATATATATTGCAATTTCTGCCCGATTAGATGTTCAACCCGAAAACATTCCAAAATTCGACATGTTATACGTCATTCCCCGGGAAGCTAGTCACCCGAAAGGGGAGTCGTTTCCCCCATATAGATCTATTCATGAACATTCGCGCTCACACAATGTAATTAACAACTACATCAATGGCAATTGACATTTCAGGATAATTGGGGGGCGGGGGGGGGGGGGGGGGGGGGGGGGGGGGGGGGGGGGGGTGGGCTCCGCCTCAACTATGGGATTTTCGCTTACTTAGGCAAACATGTAATCAATATAAAATATCCACTTGCGTCCAATTTATAAAACAAAGCATGTTTCCACCCCATAGTTATAAATCTATGACATCTCCATGACGTGCTTCCGGTTGAGCCTAAATGCACTTATCGCGAAACGAATATAATTACGTACCCGATAAAAATAATTGAACAATGACCAAAATTATTCTCAAAATCATTATTTAATACTTGATCGATGTAAACGTTGAACCTAATTTATTTTAGCTTACGCGATTTTACATAATACAAGAAATTACAAGCAAACGTGGTACAATGGCAAAAGGTACATTGTGGATTTATCGACGTCGTCAATGACTTGAAAACACAGGGTGTTATATAGCAACTTTCGTCTCGGCACATCCCAACCTCATCGGCTAAGTGACCAGGCTTTTGACACCCCACAGAGACTAGTATCGGGACTCACGGACCTTTGGTTTCAAAAACTCTTAGGTTTCTCGTTTAGACATATCTTATTAATGTAATCATGAAATAGTCTAAGTTCAAAAGCATATTTAAATTTAAGAAAAAGGGTTTTCCATATATTTATTTATTCATACTTAACATTAACATAACTTTTGATGCAATTGTAACCCTCGACCTTTTAGAAGGCTGCAACATCGGTTGTGAGCCGGCAAGATGCAGCAAACTTTTATCGGCTTCGGATTATTATTCATACTATGGGCTTTCTTTTTGAAGACTGCAACATCGGTTGTGAGCCGGCAAGATGCAGTAAACCTTTATTAGCCCACAGTTTATATAATTGCCTTATTCATTATTTTTCATTTTTCCTTTCATTTTCTCATTTCATTTTTTTTCATTTTTCACTTCATTTTGCGATATATAGAAAATGCTTCTTTTTGGAAAATTTAAGTATAAATTTGAACTAAGACTAAGATTGATACATTTCAATTTTCAAAAATTGTCGATTTAAGTTTAATTTTCAAGAGTAGCACGTAATATTAGTCCAATTAAGATCTTATGGGAGAAAAAGCGACAAATTACACTTATGAGCTTGTAAGATTTCCAAATAATCCTTGCTTAGCATCCGACTTCTACTTAACACTATCATTTTTCGTTCTTCGCGAGGTTTCGCGAACGCTTAGTCTAAAAGTTAAGGAACAAGCTAGAGCTCAACACGCTCGATCGGGTCAAAATTTATTCTCATTCTACCCAGCAGGAAAGTCAAAATTGTGACAAAACACTTATTTTATTTTTGGAAATTTTTAATTTTTTTTTTTTTTGGTATTTTTCAAAAATTTTGGTGGTAAAAACGGGCTTACGTGAAAACAACGGCTGCAGGCACAATCAAATCGAAAGATCCCCCCATACTAGAACTAAACATCGTCCTCGACATTTTACGAAGGGTTTCTACGCAAATCCTAAGCCATTTATGAATTATGCTTAAAGAAAAACGTTAGTCGATAAGATTTGGATATTCCCCCAATTGAAGCTGAGGATTTAAAGCTCGATTGATCAATGGACAAAACTTAGAGACTTCAGAACCGGGAAATCCTGGACAATACAACAATACAAACACGAAACACAATATAAATAGAAGAGCGGCCTCCTCACAACAACAAACACTTATTGCATTTACACTAAGCTAGACATACAACACTATGGGATAAACTCATATAAGCATGGGTGCCTCCCACGAAGCGCTTAGTTTATAGAGTCACTTAGCTTGCCTAATCCCTGAATTCAATTGTCCCTTAGAGGAAGGTTTTGGAGATCCGGGATATCATAACAGGGATATCCCCTCCTAAGTATGCTAAAGACGATGACCATTTACTATTGAAGTTTGCTCGGAGTTTTAGGGATAACACAAGGTGCCATACTAAAATACTTAACAAATGGTAAATGGTCTTGACCAGCGGGATTCAACTTGCCGAAGAAATTTTCAATCTGAGTTAAAGAGGAGGAGTTGATCACCCGACGTTGAAAACGGGGTTTTTTGAATCTTGTATCATGGATCCTCAGTAGTTTTTTTCTCTTTATATAATCAAAGAAATTTCGTAGGCTTGATCACAGCAGGTTCACTTATTCATTGAGTTGAACTTTTGCATTGATCACCCGTGGTTTTTGAGATCAAAGTTTGCATGCTTAAGGGCCCAGTAAGCTTTTGTGCTCCTAACTCAACCGCAGATGAACATGCCCTTTTCCATATACAAGCTTGTACGGAGTGCACCCGATGGGGTGTTTTTGTATGCTTACGGAAGGCCCAAAGAGCGTCAATCAGTTTTCAAACCAGAGGCAAGATTTTCGCCACGGTCCTTTCAAGAAATTCGTTTCCAATCCACGATTCGATACCTCAACTTGCCCACTTGTTTGTGGGTGATACGCGGTGGAGAGACGATGAGTGACTCCGTATTTAAGCATGACCTTTGCAAACTGGTCATTGCAAAAATGTTTCCCAGATCACTTATGATGGCTCGAGGGCACCCGAATCTGGGCGAAGAGAGATTTAAGAAATTTGCAAACTACTCGGGCATCGTTGGTGGGGAGCGCCTTTGCTTCAACCTATTTTGACAGGTAATCGACAGCCATAAGTATGTATTTGTTTCCTTTTGATGATAGGAACGGTCCCATGAAGTCTATGCCCATAAAAAAAAAAAAAAACAAAAACACCCCCAACAAAAAACAAAAAACCAAACCCATAAATAAATAAAAAACGTCAAAGATTTCACAAACTTGGATGGAATTTTGAGGCATCTCATCCCTTTGTGAAATTTTTCCTTGTCGTTGGCACGAGTCGCAATTTTTAACCAACTCGTGTGCATCTTTGTAAATAGTGGGCCAAAAGAAACCGGCATCAAAGACCTTTTTGGCGGTGAGATTTGCACCATGATGTCCCCCCGTGGGTCCATTGTGGCAAAGCTTCGAGAATGTCGAGAGCTTCTTTGCCGTGCACACACCGCCGGATCACTTGATCCGCGCATATTTTGAATAGAAAGGGGCCATCCCAGAAGTAGTGTTTGACATCTTTGAAAAACTTGTTTTTCTGCTGGGATGACATTCCTTTGACAATGAAATTCCTCGCATGGTAGTTTGCGAAATCTGCAAACCATGGGGTACTATCAACACAAAAGCAACAGATCCAAAGTTCGAGGGGAAATGTTTTCGTGATTTCCAGTTCTCGAACGTTATACTTATCTTGATGAGGGTTCTCAAGTCTAGAAAAATGATCGACGGCCAGATTTTCTGCTCCTTTTTTGTCTCGTATGATAACATCGAATTCTTGGAGCAAAAGGATCCACCGCATTAGTCTTGGTTTAGCATCCTTTTTAGCGAAGAGATACTTTATAGCAGAATGGTCGGTATACACTATGCTCTTAGACAAAACGAGATATGACCGGAACTTCTCAAAAGCGTACACTACGGCAAGCAAGATCTTTTCATTCGTATTGTAATTGTGCTTGAGCTTCGGTCATTGTTTTGCTGGCATAGTGAATTGGTTGGAAATTCTTGTTTTTTCGCTGCCCTAGGACTGCCCCAATTGCAAAGTCGCCTGCATCACACATGAGTTCGAAGGGCAAGTCCTAGTCGGGAGCAATCAAAATTGGAGCCTCGGTCAATTTTCTTTTAAGTGTATTAAAGGATTCGATACACTCTTTTGAGAAGAAAAATGGAGTCTCTTTTTCCAAGCCATGTGAGTCATATGGCGGGCTCTATTTTTTTGAAAAGTCTTGAATGAAAACGTCGGTAAAAACCGCAAGCCCAAGAAAACTACGGGCAACTTTTCACGGTAGACCGGGAGAGGGAGCTTGGCGATAACGTCAACTTTAGCTCGGTCGACCTCAATTCCCGACTTAGAGATTTTGTGTCCAAGAACAATGCCTTCCTTCACCATAAAATGGCTTTTCTCCCAGTTTAGGACCAAATTGGTGTCTTCACACCGTTTTAACATTTTTTTCAAATGTGAAAGGCATGTAAAAGGGAATCCCCAAGACTGAAAAGTCAATCCATAAATACTTCCATTGTTTTTTCATCATGTCATTGAAGAATTGCCAACATACTATCGTATGACACGTGTCAGGTGCATTTCATTGTCCAAAAGCATGCGGCGATAGGCAAGACGTTCCGAATGGAGCAATTAATGTTGTCTTTTCTTGGTCCTTCGGGTCTATGGGAATCTAAAAATAACCCGAGAAGCCATCGAGGAAACAATAGTATTGATTTCCCGTGAGACTTTTCGAAGCAATTGATCCATAAAGGGCAATGGCAGTGGTCCCTTTCGGGTAGCTTCATCAACTTTTCTATAGTCCCAATGCATACTCGCCACCCTGTGACCATCGAGTCCGGTATCAGACCATTTTCAACATTTTTTACGACGGTCAGCCAACCCAATCATCGGTACACAGTGCACCGCTTACCCACGGACAGTCAGAGATCGGATAAAATTAATCCGGTCATCAAGAAGTAATTCAACCTCTTTTTTATGATGTCATGGATTTTTCGGATTTACCCGCAGTAGATGATAGAACCATTCGGTTCGTAGTCCAACTTCCATGAGAATTTTGGTGGGTAACAAAAACTCTTGGGTCAATACCCTTAATATCTGAAAGTTTCCAAGCGATGGCTCGCTTGTGGGACTTTAGAACCTCGATCAGAGCGGCCTTTTCCTCATTCTTTAAATCTTTTGCAATTATGACGGGCAACTTGTCGTTACCTTCCAAAAATGCATATTCTAAATGAGGTGGCAAGTCCTTGAGTTCAACCTCGGGAGGCTCATTAACTGAAGATTTTTCATTGTTTGCTTCACAAATTTTAAGATCTTTTTGAAATTCTGGCAAATAGCTTCCTTGATTGGGAGGGGGTGGTGATGGATCACTATTTAACGAATGCTTCGAGGAGAAGAATATCCCAATCCATGTCATAATACGTTGGATCAACTTCCGGTGAAGTTGGATCATCCTCTATAGCAAGAAAAGAGTCGGCTTCCTCAAAAAGGAGAAAATCACTGTCCCCGAATGGAGTTAGAGTCGGAGAAGAAGTAGAAACGATTGGATCATAGTAAGGAGTGGGATTGCCACTCGAGATCACATTTGAGAAACCAAGAACTTCTTGAGAGTATTCTTCACAAGCCATATCAATGACGTCAATTCGGTTTGCCGTCATATGATTGTAATTAGCTGTGTATCTCGAAGTTTGGTCCAGATTAAATGTGATGGCCTCTCTGCCAACACGAAGGGTTATTTCACCTTCGTATACATCTATCAATGCACGACTGGTCTTTAAGAAACTCCTCCCGAGAATTAAAGGTACTCGGGGGTCTGGCTCAAAACTAACGACCACTGAAATCTCTAGAAATTGGCACTTTCCACTGTACATTAGACAGTCTTCTGCAATACCGAATATGAATTAGAGATCGCACGGTCCCGCAGTTCTAAGTGTCATACAAGTCGGGTATAGTTCGGGAAGAAAAGAGATTTTTCCATACGGAATATGGCATAAGATTAATGCTCGCGCCCCGAGATCAGACCAAGGCGTTGCAAGTATGAATCCTGGAAAATTCACTATAGGAATAAGAAACCGACCAAGGTCTCCAAGTTTTATTGTAACTTGTTAGAGGATGACCGTCGAGCACTTCACCGTTCAAGTGGAGTTCTAGCCATTTCACTCAACTTTTTCTTTGTTTCCGATTAAAGCATTAGAGTCGAGGCGAAATTTTGGCATAAGCACCAAAGCTCCGTAAAGCCAAATTTCAAAACTCAAATCTCTAAAGATTTCGTAGAATTTCTCAATTTGGTCGTTAGCTTTTTCACGGCGCCTTTCATCATTTCTTCTTGGAGGAAAAGGAATTGATGTTGGTTAGGCATCCCGAAGCACAACTGGACAATTATGGACTCAGAGATTGGTTCATGAGGGGACAACCAGAGTTAGACATCATCAGATGCTTACGTTAATAGTAGGGGATCGGTCCTTATGAGCCTCGGTCTCACGGTCACTACTTAGGAAAAGTAGTAGGAATCGTGGGTCCTTTGTAGCAACACCACTTCGTGGTAAATACCTGTTCAAGGTCTCCTTTTGGTTTAGTAACGCGTGTTACTTGGAAGAGATCCTGAATTCGAAGACGAAGCGGTATTGGAATTTACGAACTTAGAAAGCATTTTCGTTAAATTTGTCATCTGGTTTTGTAAACCTTGGCCCTGATTTTGCATATTTCTCAATACAGCAAGCATTAGCCCTGACATAATGCTCAAAAGTCCGGTTCTTTGGAAACACTTGCCATTTGCAGAGCAGGATGCTTTGATAAGGTTGCGCTTGGTAAAACTAGTGTGTTGAACAAGTTCCCCCCCGGAGGTGTGATACACTTGTTCCTTGGTAGAAGTTTATTTCCACGTTTTTGATTGAAATTGTTCCTCGTTTTGTTGAAATTATTTCCTGATTCTGATTGTAACGGTTTTGATTATTTTGAATCGGGAGGAAACCCAGGAGGTCGGATTTTGGTTTGCAACCATCGTAGGTCTAGAATTTGTATTTCCTTGATTAAAATTGCTGCAGCAGCTTATGAAGACGTAGCTCTTGAAGTTATAGTCTTGATAAACTTGCCATCGTGGCTTACAATGTTCTATAAGAAATGAGCACCTCCATAGTTACACAACTCTGCTCGAACCGCTTTTACGGTGCTGGAGCTTAGGTTTTTTTGTTTGGCGATAAGCATAGTCTTTCACCATAATCTTAAGTTCAGAACATCGGTTTTTAGAAGCAGCAAACATCTTTGAACTTCCTGGAGTAGTATGAATTCGAACTTACTTTGGCTAGCCGACTAGCCTTTTTCGTGAATTACGAACCTTAGGAATTTACTCTCGATAATTCTTCAAGCATTCACGAGGCATTCTTATCCAAAAAGGTTTCCACCCGCAGCAGAATTCAACGATCATTATCAATAGCATTCAAAGCATTGTAAAACGTATCTAGCTGATGAATTCTGAAAATCCCGTGATGTGGGCATGCCGAAGAAGGACATTAAATCGATCCCCAAGCCCTCGAAAATGATTCTTCAAGATCTTTTGTTGAAATCTCGTGATTTATCATTTCGAAGATTTGTCGTTTTTTGAAGGAGGAAAGAATAGATTAATGAAATTGAACAAATCATCCCATGTCAAAATTGATCGAGGAGGTTCAATATTTCGTAGCCAAATCCGGGAGGGGGGGGCTGAACCATCAAGAGGAAAATGGAAAGAATCATAACTTATTACGTGCCTCGGGATATCCGGGAATCTCATCGTTGAGGTAATCTTAATGAAATAACGGATATGAGCATGTGATCCTCTTTATCATTCCAAAAAACAGTTTTGCTTGAACACTATTGATCAAACCATGCTTTAACTCAAAGTTAGCATTGATTTCGGGAATTATAATTGCATCCTCGTACCCCTCGGTGGGTGCTTGGAGCAATTGTGCCATAGTCCGGTTATCAGCCATCGAAACTACGGGAGGATTAACAAAAGGTTCTTCTAAATGAAATGGTTGAACAACAGCCTGTTGGCTTTGTTGTTGACGGTTACGGTTGCGGGTTTGAGAACGAGTGCGCATGCACAAGTTAGAAAAAGAAAATTTAAACTAATTTTTTTTTATTAAAAACAAACTAAATTAACGGATAACGAGATAGACAACTTAAACCAAATAATCAAACTTACTTCACGGTAGCTCTTAAAAATTTTACTTTTTAAGGTGAGCCGTATTTCGTAAATGACACAAATGGCAAGTTTTAAAATCTTTGATTCGAGTTGGGAACTTATTATGGATAATACCTCAATTGAAGGTATTATTTGTTGGTGTTCTTTTACCAACTTTGTTTTTTTATTATTTTTTTTTGAAATTTTTTTATATGATAACTATACTAAAAAGAAAAGAAAATATTTTTTTACTTTTTATATATTTTTATTTTCTTTTGGATTTTTGAAATATTTAACAAAAATGAAACTTTCGAGGACGAAAGGATCTTCAAACCAAAATCAACAAACGTAAACAACGGTATCTTAATCACAAATCCCCGGCAGCGGCGCCAAAAATTGGTTCGTCAATTTTAACACACGTAAATAGTATATATAGCAATATAACCAAAAGAGCAATTAAGAAAGATTCCCAAAGTCTCCCTTGAGGAATTTTCACTCTTGGAAGATATATATATATATATATATATATATAATATAATACGTATATTTAACCGGGAAGTATGATTCCCCGGGTCGTTTCCCCAACGACTTGTGAAATTGAAACCACGTTCTTGTTCGGACAATGATTTGAATGAGAGGAAAGATATTTTTGATTATCTAAAACTACTAAATAAAAGCAACAAATAAAATAAGCGCACAAAAACAATTAATCACTTAAAACAATTAACGGGTACAAATAAAACGCGACAATTAAGCAAAAAAAGACAAAATTAAACTTTAAAAATGCAAACTAATCTTCTAAACTTAGAATAAGACAAAAGAAAATTTTAGGAAAAAGAAAAATATTTTTTTGATAATTTTTGAATTTATTATGAATTAAAAACTAATTTAATCTAATTAAATCCTAGAAAATAGCAAATTAATTCCTAAAAATTCTAAAAAATGATTTTTAAACTTAGAAAAATCTAAAATATTATAAAAACTCAGAAGACTATTTTTGACAATTTTTAAAATTAAAATCCTATTTTTAAAATTAAAATTAAAAGCTTTAAAATGAAAATTAAAATCTAAAAGGTGTAAAAATAATTTTACTGAATGTAAAACTAAAGGTATTTATTCTAATGCCAAAAACTTTTTTTTGTATTTTTTAAAAACTTTTTTTTTATTTTTTATGATTTTTCGAAAATTAAAACCTAAGAAATATGATTAAAAATAATCTACTAAATGGAAAATTTTCGAAATTTCAGGGAAACTACTAGGCACTAGCAGGAACTAAGGAAAAATAAGAATAATCAAAAAGCTAGTAAAATAAGCCCTAGAATAAGCTCTATAAGCTATGGCTTATTTATTCTTATTAAACTTAAATTGACTATATTAATTAAATGAAAGGAAGGTTAACCAGATGAGCTATTGAAGCATACTGGTTAACACTTAGGACATATAAGCAAGAGGTCGCGGGTTCTAGGCTGGCAACACCCCTTTTTTGTATTTTTTTTATTTTTGCAAACTAAAAGCTAAAACTGCAAGAACATACTTTTTTAAGCACTTTTAATAAAGAAACTATAAGCTGAATTTCAAAGATAAGCTCTAAAAGAGCTTATGAATGTTGCTGCCTCAGAAAGTAAGGATTTGAAGAACAAAAAGCTTATTTTCACTAAAATGCATGCACAACACTCAATTTAAGCTCAAACTTGAAAACAAAAGCTAATCCTAAAAGCTAATGATGTCTAGAATCTAAATATGAAAAGCTACTTTAACTGAAATCATTAAAAGCTTATTGAAAATGAAAATAAAAACAGCAAACTCAGAAATAAAACTTAAAAACTCAAAAACTTAACAAGCTAAAAAGCACTATAAGCTATGACATAAGCTGATCTTTTGGAAAATTTACCTATCACTTATAAGCTATGAATCCAGATCATGAAAACAAGCATTATAAGCTAGAAATTCAAATTTAAGAAGCTAGACTAGTTACTACTGTTTTTTTTTGGCTTTTTGAGTTTTTATGAACTTTCTAAAAGCAAATGCACCTAAATTATTAAGCTAGAAAATCATAAACAATACTTAAGCTGACTTTAACTATATCTAATCTATAAGCTCTTGGAATTTTAGAACCTAACTCCTAAAATACCAACTTAAATGAAGCCTAAAAAGGACAGCAGTAGTAACTTATTGTTACTATTGCTGATGCAAATTACTTAAAGCTTAAACCTAATGTGCAGGTTACCTTAAGGGTAAGACCTACACTACACACTCCTATTGAGTGTGTTTGAACAAACTATAAACACAAATCAAGCCTAGGAGGCTTGAATCAAAATTTTAACAATCTAAGAGAAAGGGAAAAGGTCCCCTGGTGCTGAGACAACCAAAATGAACTTAAACTTTTCAATTTTTGAAAACTAACTTGAGAAAACCACTAAACTACCCATTTTAGACTAAATCAAAGCTGGTTCAAAGATTTTTATCAAAAAACTTTGACTATTAAAGGTCAAACTACCTTAAACCAAACACCCCTTTAAGCAATGACAGATTTCATAAAACTTGAGCAATTTAATTATGGTGATTACAACCTTGATACCAGATAACAATTAGCTAATAACAAGCTTAATAAACATATTCCAACAACTAATTTAAGCTAGAATCAAAAAGCTATAAGCTAAGCTAACTATTTTTGGTTTTTTTAATGATATTATGACAGATTAAACAAAACTAAAGTCTAAACTACATAATCTAAAGACAGATGATCAATAGAAGCACAAATAAGCATATAAGATGACATTAAGCATAAGAAAGCTAGATAATAAACAGATTAAGCAATCAATAAGCAAATTTAAGCAAAATTACACTAAGAAGATTAAAGTCAGAAAAATAAATGAAAGACTTACAAATGCCTTAGCATAACAAAGGCACAAAGGCTCATAGAGCTTATCTACTAGCTCTAGCTTATCCTTATGGATAAGCTAGTAAAAGTCCATAGAAGCTCTTCCATTATTAGCTTCTCTTCCAAAAGCTCACAATCCAAATAAGCAAAGGTATTTAAGTTTAACTGATTTAAATGCTTTAGTATGATTAAGGCTTGATTAAACAAACTCAATCTCAAGCTTATAGACTTGAGAGAGCTAAAATGAGCTTATGACAAGCTTATGAAACAGTAGAGTATGTATTTGAGGAAATGAGAGCTTATAAATGAAAACAAGATTATGTAAACTAAATGAGACTTTTATTAATGATCCAAAACAGATTACAAGAGATTAAAAAGTGAAATTACATTTTAACTAAAAAACCTAACAAGCTAATTTTACTTAAAGAAAAATACAGGAAAAAGAAGATATGTGTGTATGAGAGGTGATAGCTATTTATAGATGCCAGCTGAACCTTCTAGGAGCCAAAAACAGTTAGACGCTCCTTCTATCTTGGCCTTTGGATCCTTTCAATGATTGGATGACAATTCTCAACCCTTGGATCACAAATGAACTCACACGGATTGCCAACGTGGCAATCCGTGATTGAGACGTTTGTGCTTTCTCTCTGAGTGACTTCTTTGTAAATCCCAACCTCCTCTTGTGCTTTCACTCCTGCCAACGTGGCATTCCCTTTGATAAGTTTGACCAATAAGTGCTTGAGTGACTTTTCTACCCCTTCCATCATGTATTAGCGCCCTTGAATTGTCGTTTTCACCCTTTTATTCACATTTGCCCTTTGATTTGACTGTGGGTAAGTTGGGGAAGACAATGAACAGTAATTCTGTTCTTGGCGCCCTTTTTAACTGAAAACGGGTTAAATGGGATTTAAACTTTGGGCTATTGGCAAACTAGGTCCCTCTCGTTTATGGTGTATAGATTTGACAATAGGCAGATTAGGTCCCTGGACTTATATAAAAGGGTTATGGGCCTAGGTTTTGGGCTTTGGTTTCGGGCAAGGAAATGGAAAGGTAAAAGCCCATTTAGCTTTAGGGACCATTTGTGTAATTTTGGTTTTATTGAGGGACTGAAATGAAACTTTGGGTTTTTGTCTTTAGTGAGTTGACTTTGACTTTGGTTGACTGAGAGTTGACCAAGGTTGACTTTTTGACTTTAGCTTCCGGCTCTTGTACACTCTTTCGTTCTCGTGTCCGTGTTTGCTCGTTCTTGACGGTTTTCTTGTGATTTTTGTCTTATCCGTACCTGCACACACAAAACACAAAAACAAGCATATCTTTACCATATTTAGTATGTTTTTGGTCTTTTTAGGGTCTATTTTGATATAAAATGGATATGTGTTTTCACACATATCAAAACACAACGCACTTCGTGCCATAAAGGTAATGTCTCCACATCTAGAGAGCGAACACCACAACTCCCAATTCCAAATCATGCGTTGTGTAGTTCTTCTCATGGATTTTGAGTTGGCGGGATGCATAAGCTATGACTTTCTTCTTTTGCATCTACACTGCGCCTAATCTCTTGTGAGAAGCATCACAATATACTACGAAGTTTTCACTCCCTTCGGGCAATGCCAAAATCAGTGCGCTACACAACTTTTGCTTCAATGTCTGGAAAGTAGTTTCCTCCTTTTCACCCTAATTGAACTTTACACTTTTCTGAGTCAGCTTCATCACAGGCTTGGCAATCTTGGAGAAACCTTCGATAAATCGTCGGTAGTAACCGGAAAGACCTAGAAATTGGCGAATTTCTGTTGGAGTCTTGGGTGATTCCCAATCCTTGATTGACTCAATCTTCGCAGTATCAACATGAATGCCTTCACTATATATTACGTGTCCAAGAAATTGTACCTTCGACAGCCAAAACTCGCACTTCGAGAACTTGGCGTACAATTCTTCTTTCTTGAGTAACTCCAAAATTAGCCTAAGATGTGCATCATGTTCTTCCTTGGTCTTCGAGTAGATCAAGATATCATCGATGAACACGATCACAAATTTATCTAGGTATGGTTTGCATACCCGGTTCATCAAGTCCATGAACACTGCCGGCGCGTTAGTCAACCCGAAAGGCATCACTTAGAACTCTTAGTGACCATAGCGGGTCCTAAACGCCGTCTTTTGGATATCCTCATCACGAACTCTGAGTTGGTGATAACCAGACCTCAAGTCGATCTTCGAGTACACACTAGATCCTTGCAACTGATCAAACAAGTCATCGATTCTCGGAAGTGGGTATCGATTTTTTACAATAAGCTTGTTAAGTTCACGGTAGTCGATACAAATTCAAAAAGGGCCGTCTTTCTTTTTGACAAACAAAACTGGAGCTCCCCAGGGTGAGGAACTTGGTCTTATAAATCCCTTGTCAGAAAGTTCTTGTAGTTGAGCGGACAATTCTTCCATTTCAGATGGTGCTAATCTATACGGGGCTCGAGCTACAGGTGCAGCACCTGGGACTAAGTCAATTTGGAATTCAACTTGTCTTATCGGTGGTAATCCAGGTAAGTCTTCAGGAAAGACTTCCGGAAAGTCCCATACAGTCGGCTCGTCTTCTAGTCTCTTCTCATTCGACTTCTCTTTGTTTTCTTTCACAGTAACCTGCGCCAGAAATAGTTGACAACCTTTCTTCATATACTTCTGGGCCTTTTCACATGATATAATGCTCAATGTTGATTTCTTCTCCTTGTCACTTTTGTCTCCTTGAATGATCAGAATTTCATTTCTGTAAGGAATACGTATTATCTTCTCGTCATAGACAATCATTGCATGATTCTTTGCTAAATAATTCATGCCGATGATAACGTCAAAACTACCTAAATCTATGGGCATCAGGTCGATATTAAATGGATGTCCTAACAATCCTAATGTATAGCCTCTAAGCACAGTTGGTTTCTAAAGTTCTTTCGTCAGCTAGCTCGATAGCGTAACTAACGTCTAAGGCAAAGAGAATGATATCTAGCAGTATACTAAAAGTATTTGATACGATACTTCTATCGGCATCCGAATACAATAACATATAGGCATGATGATCATTGAGAAGGAACGTACCTGTGACAGTGTTGGAACCCGGATTTCTGTCACCTCCTCCTAGGACGTATGCCTTGCCTCTTGCATCAGGAACTCTTGCTTTGTTCCCACAGTTTTGGTTCTTGACTTTAGGACAATCCTTCCGGTAATGTCCTTGGAACAAACCCAACAAAGTACTAGTCATGAAGTCTCGGTAAGCACTGAAAGGGTTAAAGAATGAAAAAGAATTGTAAGGTTAAAGGGTGAAAAAAAAGAAGCCCTCCATACAACCTTAGGCAGAAACTGGGTCAATGCATAATCTATCGGTAATCACAAAGATGATTCTGATATTGAAGACAAGTCATCATGGCCCCAGTGATGCAATGCACAACCCTCCCTAGCCACTCAGAATCTCTCAAAATATTTCTTTTTGATTTCTCACAGAGATCAACACGCTTCTATCGGCTTTCTCATTCCGAGATCATTGATATTGAAAAGGTGGCAGTCCGCTCCAGCCTCCGATTACCAAATAACAAATATGCACTTATAGAGTCTTGAGCCAACGAGATCCATCAAAAATCTCTCTAGGACACAAATTCCAATATACAAAATGTCGTACATCATTATACAACATTTGGTATCAATAAGTCCTACGCATTATCCTTGTGATAATTTCCAGAACATTAGAGTGATACTCTTTAGTATTCACAGTGACGATGGAAATCCTTCTTGAGCCAACATAAAACAAGCTCTTGGTAGGTGACTTGTGAGATTCTAAATGAATCAAGCTTGTGTTAACTGGATATCGATTTTGGTCCAGTATATGAATTGACGACTCAATCAGAAAGATAGTAACTATCTGATTCACTCTTATAGTGTTGTCTGCTTTGAGATGTTTCGGTCATGAGAACAAGCAAGTACGGTGAATCTAATGCAATCATGTTAGAGGATCTAATACTTTGAGCTGGAAACCCTGTCAAGGACGTTCTTCTAAATTAAACCTACCTGATCACAGGTACAGTATTTATACTGTAAAATGGTCCTTACGGAACCAGAGGTTAATGTAACCAAAGTCAAGACGAATGACAAAGCCATATTCGTCTATATATGTTGTTTATCACTAACATCAATTTTCAGGGATAAGTGACGGTGTTGCAACCTCATTCCAACGAAGTCAAGATTTAAGACCTCATGCTCAATCAACAAAGATATATACATGATGAAAGCTCAACCTATCAAAGTCTTCCGCAATCTCTGATGTACAAAGTACTTCCTCAAAAGAACATTTCTGACAAGATTGCCGGACAATTAACAAAGATATATCTTACAAGTGGATCAAGCACTACTCCTACCATGATGTGGTACAAGTAATCATGTTAAAGGAAATGGTAAGGGAGATTTTTAGCAAGATTTCAAGACCTTGAGCATGAGGGTGGAGACACAAGATCGCAAGGCGACATAAAGATTCAAAGATCTCAGTAGTCAAGATAAATCAAGGCCAAAGATCACGATATCAGTATTTTATCAAAGAATATCAAGTTAAAGATCAAGATCCAAGATCACAAGCATGCAAATGGAACTTCAAAAAGAATTCCCAAGAATACAAGGCTCCAAGACTCAAGACGTCACAAGAAGGATCCACAATTGAATGACCACCCCTTAGGGGGAGATTGTTAGCCATGTTTTTATTAAAGTGATGGTCATTAAATATTCCCGAGCCTTGTATAAGAAAAACTTAGTTTACGGGAATTTATCTAAGCTAATTAGGCCTAGGTGTTAGGCTTAAGTCCATTAGTAATAGGTTCGACCCAAAGTCAAGCCCAACAACCCAAGAAGGGTTTTATCTCTTGTAACCATATAAATCCCTCTCCAAGTGTGGAGAGGGTGTTGCTTCTCATTTATTTTCTAGTGCAAGTAACCATCTTTATTTTTCTTTCTTTGTCTCTCTCTCTAGTTCTTTATCTCTCTAAAATCTCTTTTTCTTATTTTGTGTTATGGTGATGAAATGATAGCATCTAACAACAACCAATCTTAGAAGCTGCTAGGTCGACTTTATCTTCCTCCACAGACTCCTCGTAAGTTTGATTTTATTTATGTTGATACGCATTCCCGACGCACGATAGAAGCATTCTAACACATGAACAATAGTGTCG
>BQNB010013361.1:0-23816 GCA_026074375.1 Tanacetum coccineum | reverse complement strand
GCAAATGCGTACAATACAAAAGGTACATTGCGGATTTATCAACGTCGTCAATGACTTGAAAACACAGGGTGTTATACTAGAACCCCTGGATCTGTAAGAAATGCAAGTTGCTCTTCATTCAAAATTTGTCCAGCTTCCTGAGCTTCAGCTAATATTGCTTTATCCTTATACCATGCTACATTCCTTGGTTGCTTAGACTGAGTGCATTGCCTAGCCATATGCCCTTCACCTTGATAGTTGTAGCATTTAACAACCTTTGCCTGTCCACTTGCATTGTTTCCCCCAGAGCTAGTAGCATTATTCTTATAACCAGTACCAGAATAACTTTTACCTTGTCTCCCCTAAACTTGTTGCACCATGACCCTGCTATCTTGAATAGTGGCTTGGTTTCTTGGATTAGAGGAAGTTCTAAGTTGATTGTTGGTTGAGGGGAACCTTGAGGAAGCTACAGCTGTTAGAAAAGCCATTGCCTTGTTGAGACAAGCAATTAGATCATCTCCTGGAGAGAAAACAGGAACAACAAAACCTGAGTCCACAAGAGGTGACTCAGTCATTGGTTGGGTAGAAACTTGAGGTGATTGATAAGCAATTTGTGGAATAGATGAGGTTTGATGATTCATTTGAGACTGATATTGATATGATGGTGGAACTGATGAATGATTGAATTGAGGTTGTGATGGATAAGTAGATGAGTAATGTTGATTGGGATGAATTGATCCATACTAAGATGGTGGAAACTGTTGTTGAATCTGAGGATTGTTGTAAAAAGACTGATAGGTGGTGTCATCTGCTAATTTGCCATAAATGTAAGTAGATATTGATTGCGTTCACGCAGAAGACGAACTTCATTTGCATGGAGTTCGTGTTGTTCAAGATATGCATGAAGCTGATCAAAGTTGGTAGTATGCAAATCCTTTACGAGCTTGACATCAGTCACAAACTTACTCCATTCCGGTGGAAGACTGTTTAAGAACTTGGTATTAACTTGAAATTGCTCCATTTTCATGTTGTAAATGTTCACGTCATTAATCAGCTGAGTGAATCTCAAGTAATACTTATGAAGTAATTCCCCCTTGATGTGAGTAAACTTATCAAATACATCATATAGCTTACACTCTCTTTCCTGCTTATTTAAAAAGGTACCGTGCATCAGTAATTGAACTCTCTCCCATAAACCTTTAGCAACTCTATGATGATTCACAAGTGAATAGATATCAGCTGGAAGACCTTGAAGAATGATATTGGTTGCCTTCATATCACAATCAGCTTGAATTTTTTTAGCAGTAGATAATTCAGCATGTTTCTTTGTTCTGGTCACCCCATTCTCTTCATTAGTAGGCCAAATGAGTGGACTATTTTCAACTAATTCAAGTATCATTCTTCCGTGCTCTCTATTTTGCATGTAAAGTTTCATTTTACTTTTCCAAGAATCATACAAGTCCTTGTCCAACATAGGTGGACAATTGTTAGCATCGAAGAGTATCATGTACTCAGCAAGAGTATTCTTTTATCCAAGTGGAATAATTGAATCCATGTTGATTTGATGTTGTTAGATTACTTATGGATCGAACAGTGATTGAAAGTAATTGTATAGTTTAATGAGTTGTCTTTTGAGTGTTATAAGTCTTGAAACTACACAGGATTTTACAACTCTTGATTAAACCGAGAAGACAATTGAATGTTTCACGGGATTTTACAAATCAAAGAGATAAAATGTATAATTTACTTTAGCAAATTTGAGTTTTGAATTGAGTTGAAGTGAATTAATTTTCTTTTTGAAAGTTGTTAAATCGCCTTGTAAAGGGAACTTGTTAAATCGCCTTCTAAAGGATAATTGTTAAATCGCCTTCTAAAGGATAATTGTTAAATCGCCTTGAAAAGGAAAATTGTTAAATCGCCTTTCACTACAACTTGTTAAATCGCCTTGCACTAGAAAGTGATAATTCGCCTTGCAATGGAATCTTGATAAATCGCCTTCGAAAGAGAATTTGATAAATCTCCTTGCACTGAAGACCTGTTAATTCGCCTTGCACTAGCACCTTGTTAATTCGCCTTGTATTAAAGAGCTGTTAATTCGCCTTGCACTAGCACTTTGTTAATTCGCCTTCAACTGCCAATTGCTAAATCGCCTTGTATAAGAAACTTGCTAACTCACCTTGTGCAAGAAAATTGTTAATTCCCCTTTAACTCGTATGAAACTCAAATCTTTCAAAACACAAACAGACTCACTTTTGATCGTTTTTACTCAAAATTTCTTGTACAAGTAGTATTACTAAGCCTATAGGTACCTTAAAAATGCAAACTTTATGGTTTTTAAGCCAAAAAATTTTAAATCAAAATTTGTACTTTCTAAGACTTTTCGAACATAAAAATACACAAAAAATTGATGTTTTTCTTGAATCTAAGCTTGTACACCTATATCCTTAAGATACTAGATCAGATTTACTAAGGTAAATGATCCTTTAGTGTACACAAAAGCTTCAAACACAAAAAAAATAAGAACAATGGTACGGTTTACTAAAGAAAACGAAAAAAAACAAACACAAGAACTAAGCAAATCACTCCATGGCTCTGATACCAATTGTAGAATATGCTAGCAATCTATAACACCAAATAACTATGAATAAATTCTAGAGAGAGAAAGTGGATAGGAAGGAGGTTCTAGTAAGAGAAAGTAAGAGAGAAAGAAAGACTAGATTATGTGTGAATGAATCAACCAACCAACACCCTCTCCATGTGTGGAGAGAGTATTTATACTTCATAGCTAACCGGCCATGGGCTTGAGTTATGGGCTTTCCATGTGTCTTTGGCCCGGTTAGCTTACTAACATTACATTTGATTAAACTATGAGCTATGACTAACTATATTGAAAGTGACCGATACTTTTCGTATTCCTAACACGGTTGGCTGGGGACTCTATGATCAAAATTCAATTTTTTTTTCTTTTCAACAACCCGTTCTACCTTTAATCCTAGTTCAAGCCTTGTTAAATCTTGTTCCTAGTTGTGTTTTTCACTTGAATGAACACCCGTTCTTTGAGAAAAGAACCAACTACCTTTTTTTCGTTCTAATCAAACCCAAAAGACCCAAACCAAACACCACCTAACCGTCCCGTTTCAAACCCTTTGTGCCAATTTTGTAATTTTTTTTTCGCCCGATTTGATCCCAAACCCCGTGGTTAGAACCTGAAGTCATTCAGACCACCCGGTTTGTTCGATTTGGTACAAATTTTTTGTTTGTGTTTTATTTTTAATTGTTTCTTACTTTGTTACAAAATAGTTTTTTTTACAAAATTGTCTTTAGTGTAAAAAAAAGTGTTAGTTAGTTAGTCAAAAAAAAGAAAAAAAATCTATAAAAAAAGGGGTTTTCTTTATTACGTAGTGTTTGTTACGTTGCGATGAGAGTTGAAATGGAAAACACCATCACGGCAGAATGAAAAAATCATGTTTGTTTACAATAATGGAATGTAATGACTTATTGCATGCAATCACTCATTACATCAAAAACCATCATTTTCATTCATTAGGGACCCTTGTTTTTTTCCCATTACGTCTTGGAATGGAATGATAATTACATAAAAACCCTTAATTAATTACCTATCAAACAAAAAACATATTTAACAAAGTCTATTTTAGTCATTTTATTATCGATTACATTCTATTTTATTTTTGCAACCAAACATAATTACAATCGTAATGCGTCATTCCATTACTTCATTTATCCCATTACGATGTTCATTCCATTCCTTCACTACTTCATTTCGTCATACCAAACAGACCCTTAGTCTTTATCTAAATACATCATTAGTCAATTGGTAAATCGGCTCACCCATAGTGAACAAACTATAAGAGAGGTATAAGGCGGGTCGTTTCGCTTCCCTAAAGAAGTCGGGTTTTTAATATGCTTTGCGCTGACCCGCTTCTCTGCTTGTTTGTGCGTTCAATGGAGCTACCAAAAACCTTTGATAGGATGATGTCAAGATTATCTAATAGTTGTTAAGTTATTTTTCTTTTACATCATATAAAATAATAATAAAAATATACAAAAATATTTTTCCTTTTGGTTTAAGTTAATCTTTTTATTTTATTTCCTATGACTTTTTGAAATTCGCTTCGGGTTTGTATAAACCCGCTTTCTTAGGGGAAGAAACTTGTTAGTCCATTCAGTGAGCTTAAACGTAAAATCAAAAAGAAGACTAAGTCCAAAAAGACACCAAACGTACCCCTTGAAATCGAATCACCCAAACCTTACACCAAACAACCGTTCATCGAGGAACTTTTCGTCAAAACGTCCAAGATCAAAATATTAATAGAGAAATTCGAAACTCCACCCGATTCCCCACCCATAACAGTCATTGATCCCGATGACCAACCAATGTGATCAAGCACTAGGACCGTTGCTCCAACACCTAGTTCCAGTATTGTTCAACTCTCTATTTCCAATAATTTCCATATCAAGGGTACCCACATGCAAATGATTCGGAATAATCAATTTGATGGGAGAATCCGGTCCGATCCTCACCGACACGTTGTTGATTTTCTTAAGATTAGTAACCTTTTCTAATATGGTAAAAATCAATAGGAAGCGGTTATGTTGAGGACATTTCCTTTCTCGTTATCCGAAAAAGCTAAGACTTGGTTGAACAAACTTAATGAAGAAACTATTACTTCGTGGAATAAATTAAGAGAAGCTTTTATAAGCCGATACTTTTCTCCCGCAAATTTTAAACGTCACCTAAACGATATTCATAGCTTTCACCAACTCGCTCACGAAAATTTTGTTGATGCTTGGCTCTGAATGAAAGAAATGCTTCGCACTTGTTACGAACATGGTCTAACCAAAGGGACGATAATTGAAATATTCTATTGTGGTTTAGACGATCCAATTCAAGGTATTCTCGACGCCGGAGGAATATTCCTATACAACACTCCTAACGAAGCTTTCAAAATTCTCGAGGACAAGGTCCTTCTCAAGCTTGATTTCTCGAAGGGCTCTCATGTCAAACCCCAACCAAAAACCGTTGTTTCCACTGGTGGATGCAACATCAACTCAGATCACACCATTTTTATGGAGAAATTAGAAGCTCTCGCTACAAAAAATCGATTATGAATTCCTGAACATTAGGAAGGAGCTCAAAGAGATGTGAAACGGTCGTAGAGACAACCACGCTTCACAAATCTACATGAAGGAAGACACGTCGATGTGTGATCTAATAGAAGAAAATTACGTCTACGGATATCACAGAGGATATCACGACCAAAATTCCAGACATTCGTACTCTTATCAAAACTGTAACCCAAACCGTCATCATCCTTACCCACCAAATAGAATGCCATATCCATATCAATATTTTGAATTACCCAAAACCTCACTGGAGGAGATGATGAGAGAGTGGATGGCTAGGAAAATGGAAGCTAATGAGCGTATGAAAGACCAAGTGGTTGAATTTGAGCGAAAAATCAATCAAGGATTAAGAAACTGTCAAGCGATTATCGAGAACCTGGAGAGACAATTCGAGTTTCTAGACAAAAAAATCTTCCATAATAAATCCCTTCCTCGCAACACACATACTAAACCGAGACATGAATTTGTCTACAAACCACTCTCAAACCAAAACGAGAATGATAAGGGTGATGTCAAAGCTATCGAAGAAGATGTGACTCAACCCATTCCAACCATGCCAAACCTGAACCTTATCAGTTTTAACTCACCAACCTTATCGCCTTATCTCAAGGATTGCACTGTGCATATCCCATACTCGAACACGAAGATGTTTGCAGATGATGTATTAACAAATCATGTTGGTGGCGAAGAGTTCAAATCTATTGGTGGCGTTGGAACTGGAGAGATGACAAAGAAGAAGATTGAGAAGGATGACGATGATGTGCCCAAGGAACCCAACAAAGAATGGAAGTTGAGTGAAAAAGTGGATCCTCACAACAAAGACATTTATCATTATTTCTGGCACCCAACTGAAATTCCCCACTTGAATCGTATCATCAAAGAATCCTAAATCTTGGGGAAGAGTCTATCTAAGGACTCAGTATTAAATTAAGCGCTTCTCGGGAGGCAACCCGAGGTTTTAATTGTTTGTTTTAATTTATGTTTTGAATAAACATGTACACCCTTTACAAAAGTTTATTTTCAACTTGAAAAATCGTAAGTGTGGGGGTGTTACATGCTCGTAATGTGTAATATATTATTGTTTGTAGTTTGTGCTTGTTTGTTTTGTTTTGTTTGAATAATTGCAGCAGGTAATGAAGGAGGATGCTTGGAGGCGAAATCGATTGTACTCACACACTTATGCTAGCTTTTGCGTAGCATTTTATCATATGAAGCTCAATCGTGATTTCTCATGCCCGGATGTTTGGTTTTCTCTTACTCTTATTTCCCTATTTTCATACTTAGAAGTTTATTTTTCACATTGAGGGCAATGTTAAACTTAAGTGTGGGGGAGGTAATTAGGGAAAACAAGACTGATTTTTAAAATTTCATATTTTTGGGCTAATTTTTAATTTATGTAGACTTGTTTGCCCTTGTGATCTAGTTGTTTACACACTTTTAGGTTAATATATTAGAATAACTGGATCAATCCATTGGTTAAATACGATAACTTTGAAAAGTTCGAGATATGTCCCGGTTAATATTGCAAATCCATTCTAGAATCGATGACATTTGCTAGTGCATATGATAGCCCTTTCCACTAAATTGTGAGGATTTGAGCCTGTTTCATATATAGCATACATCTTTTATGCTTGATCTTTTTGCTATGAGTGTGTCGGTGATTGTATTTATTCTAGAACTTGTGCTTGTAAATCATTACCAGACCGCAGTGAGATCACATTCATGTGATATACGTGTATATGCGTGATAAAAAGGCAACCTTAGGATTTTAACCCAAATAGCCTTTTCCGTTTTCATCTTTATTTTTAGCTAGTTACACTGATTAGCTAACCACCCATATTAACCCTTTTGTTAGCACTCACTTTTAGTGCTAGATACCCGTAGATCACCCGTTGAGCCAATCTTTTCATTTTGTTACATCCACTAAAAAAAAGCAAAAAAATATATTTAAATTTAAACCTTAGCCTAACCGTTTGTCAAAGTTTAAACGGTGGGTTGCTAGTTGCTTGGTATGTTGGATTGTTTTTTTATGATTGATGGTTATGCTACACTTCGCCATTTGTGTGTACCATTCTAACAAAGATGAAGATTAATCACCTTTATGTTTTGTATTTTTATAGTGTATGTTTATGCGAAGTGTGGGGGAGATGTGATGTGAAAAAAATGAAAAAAGGAGGTTGAAAAAAAAGAAAAAATAGAATAAGTCATCGAAAAAAAGTAAAAAAATGTATGATGACAATAATAGCCAATGTGCTATATATTTATGAAGATGAAGGAAGATGAAGTATTTGAGATATCGATTAGCCAATGTGCTAATACGTGATATACTTATGTGGTGATCGATATGTGATTGAAGAAAGTTTGTAACTATAATCATTTACGGGTTTGCGGATTGTTTGGTGAATAGCAACAATTGGTTCTTAGACTTTTGACTTAAAATGTTCTCATAATTCACCCACTAATAAAGAATCCCATGCCTTATCCATACCCTTTATTTACCCGAAGCCTAAACGTTACAACCCCAATGAAAGACCTCTTTAGATGTGTACACTTGGTGCTTATGCCACGTCTATGGAGTTTTGTTTCTTGTACAAGCCTATGGTAATAAATTTGGTCATGACTAAGCTATGAGTGTGATTTCTCTTATATACTTTACCACCTAAATAAATAAGTGTTGACTGAATTATACTTCATTCCTTTTTCATGAGGTGCTTAAAAATATTTATCAAGCAAGAAAACCTTTGGGTATTGTCAAACATCTCGGTTTTTCACCAAAAGCGTAAAATGATGAATCTTATCTTGTACTTGTACTTGGTAGATTTGCATCGCATTTTCTTAATCATTTTTGTGCACAACGTGGATTTATTTTTCTTTAATTTGCTTGAGGACAAGCAAACCCTTAAGTTTGGGGGGGTGTTTGCGCCTTTTGCGTTTATTTATATAAAAAACCAAAAATATTGTCGAATTTTTCAAAAAAAATCTTTTTTATTGTTTTTCATTTAGGTATTTTCTTTTCTTAGGTTTACTTGAGGGCAAGCAAAGATTAAGTGTAGGGGAATTTGATAACGCTCAAATTAAGTATGTTTTTAGTCGCGTTATCCGTACTTTTGTATAAGTTATTTGGCTATTTATCTATGGTTTTGTTACTTAATTGTATCAAAGTGTGTTTGCAAGTATATTTGTAGCCAAGTACAGGAAAACAAGGAAAAAAAGAAAGAAATCAAGTTTTATACAAGTACGAAGAATCCCGAATCAAGATCAAGCTCGAGAAACATTTCAAGAGCAAACGAGTCAATCATTAAAGCTTCCAAGGCCCAAGATAGAGCTTATATTGAAGTATAATAACCCACGACCGAGCAAAACTAAAACGGGGAGCTTAAACGCAAAATAGAGCAATTTGTATGTTGGGTCGTGTGGCCAGTCGCAAGGCTGGAAATCCAGCCGCCCAGGCTAGATGATGCAAACGAGCCGCCCGGTTCAATTTCTAGCCGCTCGACTGGGACTTCGCTGACTTCTCCAAGTTTCATCATTTAAGTGCTTTAACTTCCCAAGTCCGATCATGTCTCTATAATAACTCATTTACCAACTGTTTTATGACACTTTGTGCCCAAGTTTTATGCTTGTGGCCAAGGGTACTTTCAAGTATAAATAGGAGTGCTATACCTTAGTTTTCATAATGAAAAAACTCACCCCCTTCACCCAAGGACGATTTTTCTCCACCATATCTCTCTTGAAAGACCTCAAAAGATCTGCCATTTCCAGAAGTAGTGCTCAAGAACATCAAGAAAGGTGTTGGGAACCATTTTTCGATTGGTATGAAACTTGTAGTCGATTGGTGGCTTAAGGGTTGCTCTAAATCCTTTCATTACCTATTGTAATCTTACTTTGGTAATCTCTTGTTACTTTTATGATGTTTGTTATGAATGATATGATTGATGAACCTTTGGGTTTTGTTGAAATAATCATGGAGTAGTTCTTATTACACTTGTTTGGACGATGTTTATCATATGAGGATTGTTTATGTTTGATTACGGTTTTGATCAATTTCATGTTATGTTTGAGATCCATTTATGCTTGAGTTTTGTTCAATTGCTTATCATGTTTGATTAGTTGTTTGTGATTTCATAGGTCAAAAGGGTTTTCATCATTCAACTAGTTATAAACATTTGTCTATGAATGATTGTTTTATGTATTGACCTTTTTATAAACAACTTGATTATGCAAAGAGACTTGGGTATGATTGTTAACATATTTATGAAACTAAACGCGAATCAAACTTGTTAAATAAACATAATTGTGAATTAGTTGATTTGGAATTTGTCACCATCATATTCTTAACTTATAATCGATTTGTCAAAACCATCTTCATATGAAAAATCCAAGTATTATGAACTAATCTAAACAAGTGTTGTCTTTAACTTATTGAATTTACTTAATCATCATTTTCGTGATCTTATTTGTTACTTTTATGGTATCTTGGCTTGTGACATCCATTTTACCAATTTCGTATTGCTTATTACTTAGATTCTTCACAATTGAAAACACCCAAATCCTAGTGAACGACCTCGGCTTACCACACCAAGCTAGCTACATACGAAAGGGTCATACTTGCCCATGTGTTCTTTGCTTATTTGGTAATTCGTGTTATAAATTTAAAACTAGTTGTCGCGAGACACATCAATGTTTATTTAGATGGTCATATGATGGGTTATTTAGTACCAGATTACTTTTGGTGACAACTAGTTCCTCATTTGTGTATGGCTGGCAGTCACAGCCTGGAACAGCCCAACCAAGATGGTTGGTTGTCCGGGGACGTAAATTTATTAATACAAGTTTAATAAAGGAGAATTTTTATTTTTTCTCAAAAAGTAGCTATTTGTTTTGTTAGTATGTTTTGAATCCGCACATGAATGCATGGATTGAGATACTAATTAAAGAGAGGACACAAAATGCCAACTGTATAGTGTCTAAATCAGGGACAATATGCGTACATTCGGAAAATAAACGGTTTATGATACAGACGGATCAACACATTATTAGAACACTGGATGGTTCAACATCTCTGTACCCAGCATGGAATGATGTTGATTGGGTACTTATTTGTGTTAAAACTTTTAATAGTTTTTATGTATGAATAGTATTTAATAAGTTATTTAGTTTGACCTAATTTTTTTGTTTAATCTTTGTAGGTGTATATGCCTATAAATGCTGGAGGAAATCACTGGGTGACAGGTGCAATAAACTTACCGAACTCTCTATTTTATGTGTTTGACTCTATGCATAGTAAGGGGACAAGGTTAATGTTAGAACAACAAATTAGAGATTAGAAACATGTGATTTATGGCATTTTGCAAAGCCGTGGTTGTTTCAATGAAACTGGACGACAACCTCACAATTTTCTATTTATATACAATGATGGTTTGGGTCACACGGTCCCTCAACAACCTAACTTCAAAGACTGTGGAGTGATAACTTATTCGTTAATTGCTAAGTTATGTTCTGATCAACAACCAATATTGCATGGTGATAGTGAAGCGTTTTGGGAGAACATTAGATATCAAATGTGTCAAATGTTCTATAAGTGTAGGTGTGAGAATACTAGGAATTGTGGTTATGATTAGTTTAGTTTTTATATAGTGTATGTTGAAAGACTAACATTTTGCATGAAATAATATTGTATATTACTTTTATATACCAACAATAAGTAGACATTTAATTAAAAAAAGCATTACAAGCGTTGATAATTGTTGTAATACAACTTGATTAAAAAACATAAATGCACAAATGTAAAAATATACATTTATAAGACTAAAATTCAGTGTCCTTGTCGAAAACCTTAACAATGTTTCTAATTGTAATGTTAAGATAATGTTTTGATGGTTTTGGGGTAAAGACAGAAACATTACAAAGTATCAAAACAGATCCGACTTTGATAGACTTTGCGTAACCATCATCTTCGTTTTGAAAGACTTTATAATTAATAGTACCTCCCATTATACCTGTTGGATCTTATAGTGTAATTGTCATGTCTCCCAACGCATTTGGTGTACAACTCATTACAACGCCAACCACTATTTCAAGTTTCCCATTTATGCAATATTTTTCCACATCGCCAAGACAACCAGCTGCAATGACCCCTTCATCATGCAGATACACAATCGCGCGTAGCCATGGGCCAAGTGTAAAAACATCATCTTCAGACACATCTTCATTTACTTTTTTGATATACTCCTGGGTTGTCATTATATTATCATGACCACCTGCCATAACGTCGGTATTTTTTCTTAGCAACACCTTTTGAAGAATACCCGTTGGACCGGGTATTATCCTTGCTTCAGGTTTTTTAGGTGGAGGAACGTACAAATGTGGTATTTCATCATTAGAATTAGTAGCACAATCAATAAAAAATTCCACATCCTCGTCGTTTGTAATATCCCTTTCAATTGCAGGGAGGTTAAAAGATAAATTTAACAGAACATTTGGATCTAAATTGAATATCTGCACAACAAATTCAAATAACATTTAGTACGTCATATCTTGATACATAATGACACCTTCCTCAAATGTATTAAAATGTAATACACATTTGAATTTATTTGAATATGCGGCCATTGCTATGTTGGATAGTTTAGAGAATGTTGTAATTTGAATGAATCGACAACTTATATATAATGTATGAGCAACATAAATGGGTATAGACAATGACATCATTATATTTGACAATTCAATGACTATATAGAAACATTGAGTTGACAAGTCCATGACATCTATTTCATCACTTAGTATTTTACGCGATTTATGACATGATTTTGACTATTCTATTACAGATTAGACAATTCAATGACTATATAGAAACATTGAATTGACAAGTCCATGACATTGGTTTCATCACTTAGTATTTTAAGCGATTTATGACATTATTCTGAAAACTCTACACCTTTTTAAATAATTCAATGAATCTATAGAAACATTAAGTTGACAAGTCCATGACATTGGTTTCATTACTTATTATTTTAAGCGATTTATGACATTAATCTAACAATTATTAAGTTGAGGATCATTTTTATAAACCTATAAATACCCCTACAATTCTAACATTTTTAAACATAAACTTCCTTTTTACATATCATTAAACAAAAATCTATATAGCGTGTTCGGTTCCACATACTTATGATCTAATCAAATCTATGGTTGAGAAACAAATTTAGGAGGATCAAGGTCGTCAGTTAGCGATTATGAACTTTGGCCACGAATTTGATAACGCATGCACAGCTAAAGATGAATTGCGAAAAGCATACGAGGAATGTAGAGACATTCCGTTGGAGCAACATGCTTTGATTGAATTTTTAAAAAAAATATAATCTGATAAAGATTACGAGATGCATGATGCTTTGTTTAAGAAGGCGGGAAAATTGGAAAAACAAACCATTGATAAAAATCATCGGTTACAACAAATTTAGTTTTTGTTTTGTTTTTTCAATTTATGTATTTTGTTAAAATTGTGTATTGTGTTTAATCTTCTTATTGTGATTTGTAATTTTATTTTAATGAATGAGTTATGTATTGTGTTTAAATTTGTTATTGTAATTTTTAATTTTATATAAATTATTGATTTGTGTTTTTCTGTTTAACTAAAATTTGTATTGTAACGGGTACACATGAGTTAAATTAAAATGACATTACTGAATTAAAAAATTACATTACTGAAATAAAAATTACAATAAGGAATTTAAAAATACAATAAAGAAAAGAAATCCACAAAGCATCCATACTTAAATATTAAGTAGATAAAACAACCTACGCAAGTTCTTAAACATTAAGAAGAATTAGTGATTCTTTGTATGATGGGCCAATGAAGAACGATCCACCATTAGCTTCGATACCCACATTTTGAAATTGTTGAGATGGACGGTCGTACACTTGTAATGTGTGAACCATTTGTTGGCCGCTATCAACTTTAACAATTGGATCTTTGTCCCTAGTAAATCTAATTGATTTTGCAATATTTTGGGAAGGAATGATGAATAGCACTCTCCAGGATGTTACAACAGCAGGTTCCACTTCTAACAACCATGCACAAATATATCGGTTCTCATAATAAATGTGGTTTCCTAAAATTACAAGAGATTTTCCTAGCTTGGATGTATAGAATGGAATTGAAAGTTGGTTTCTTAACTGAGTAGGTATGTCTAATAGATGAAATTGATGGTTAATCAAATTAAAAGAAACAAGCATATAGAGTTTGTAAGAAGAACCATCATCATTAAAAACGTTTTAGAACAAATTCAGAAAATACAACTACCTACAACTGCTAGACCCCACGATCGTTTTATTCTTACACCTACACGAGGCAAACGGTAATCCCCAAGAACTGTCCAAGTATCCGAGTTCAAAGTTTACATTAACACATGCCATGGTCCGTCTCCATAAAACGGCATACAAATATTCACTATTGTTGGGTCTAATGTGTCAGGCCAGATACCGAAACCCCAAACAATTTTTTCAATTGCTGGCCTACTCGGCACGTAAGGGACTTCTATTCCAAAAAAATATCTTATAGATGTGTTCCAAAGAATTGCCTCTACATGAGAACCAAACGAAAAACACCATACCTCTTCAGAAGTGGTAATTGGTGTTAGATTTGAAAGTGGAAAATTTGTATTTAAGGGGGTGAAGAACATTTGTCCATCTACAGAACACATAAATCGTTCGTTACCCACACTATACTTTAAATTAAAACAACACATGGCACATTGACGAGAACCGTAATCACGGATGAAGATGTAACTATCTATTGTAAACTTTCATGGCTTTGACACCATATGGAACTTGAGTAAACTCTTAACAGGAATTTTATTCATAATTTTGACTTGGATATCAAAAGGTAAGTAGTCAGACATTGTAAACAAGTTAGAAAGAAAATATTTGAGGAATATGGTGTTGAATATAAAAGTGTATGATTAGAGTAACAAAGTAGGGTTTATATAGAGGAACAACATTGAAACTAAATATGTTTACAAGTGTTTACATTTACTGAATATAGATGATAGTAAACCTAGATGGTATAGTCTGACAATTCAATTATTTTATAGAAACATTGAGTTGACAAGGCCATGCCATCTATTTTAACAATCAATTAAATAATAAAATTATATACAAAAGTTAATCGAAACACTTTTAACACACTAGTAAACATGCAAATACTTTTAATATATAATTAAAAAGACTAACACAGTTATAACATGAAAGACAAAAAATAATAACATTAACGACAAAACCTAATTTATTAGTGCGTTATTTTGTTCATTAAGAAACATTAGTGATTCCTTGTATGGGCCAATGAAAAATGAACCACTGTTTGCTTCGACACCAATGTTTTGAAAATTTTGAAAGCTTGGATTGAACACTTGTAGTGACTGATGCCATTGTTGGATGATCGCAGCTTCAACTATTGGTTGCTTATCTTTACTAAATCCAAGTAATTTGAGCTCATGCTCTGCTGGGTATGTAATGGTGAATAGTTGTCTATACGATGAAACTTCACCATCATCAACTTCTAGATCCCATGCATATATAATACGGAAGTCATCGAAACTAAAACTTCCAGAAATTATAATAGAGTCTCCAAGCTGGGAAATATAGTATGGAGGTAAAAACTCACGAACTAGCATCTGTTCAGGCATGGCTATAACCTGAAATTGGTGAGTAATCAAATCAAATGAAACTAACATGTAATTTTTGTACGAAATACCATCATCACTATTAAAATTCTCTGAACCAACCCAGAAAATTTTACCACCCACAACTGCTTGACCTGACCATTTTATGACATGGCAAACAATAATTCTCAAGTATATTCCAAATTCTCGAGCTTAATGTAAACATTGACACATAGCATGGACCTTGATCGTAATAGGGGTAATTTATCTTCAACAGTGTTGGGTCTAGAGTGTCAGGACGGACACCAAAACCAAATATCATTTTTGGTGAATCAGGTTGAAGTGTGTAATTGGGGACACGTATTCCTACCGATTTTTTTAGTGATGGGTTCCAAAGAAATAGCATTGAGTTTTCTCCAAATGAAAAACACCATACACCTTTAGATGTAGTAATTGTTGTTAGAGAGAAAATATTTAAATTTGAAACTACAGGTGTGAATGCTAAACTATCATTTGCCGAGTAGATAAAACCTTCAATATTTTGCTTAAAGGTTAAATATAAACAACAATTATTTCTCTCCCGATAACCATAATTACGAATGAAGTTGGAACAGTCTATGGAAGACTTCCATCTCTTTGAAACACTACGAAATTGAAGTAAAGACTTCACTGATAGTCTATTCATGATAGCTAATTGAAGGTCAAATGATATGTTATCTGACATATTTTAAAAAATTTAATGAATATATGAGTTACAGATTTTAAGATAGATGTATCTATTTGATTGGGTATAAATATAGTAATACCATAGTCTACATCATTTCACATTATTCGTACATTTAAGATATTGTTTAACTACAATTCAATGACTTTATAGGAACATTGAGTTGACAAGTCTATGACAAGTATTTTATCACTTTGCATTTACGCGATTTATGACATGATTCTGACTAATCAATTACATATATAACATCACTTTATAATATACGTGATTTATGACATGATTTAGACTATTCATTTACTGTTTAAAAACATTGAGTTGACAATTCAATGACATATATAACATCGCTTTATAATATACGCGATTTATGACATGATTTTGACTATTCATTTACTGTTTAAAAACATTGAGTTGGCTATTCAATGCCATATATAACATCAATATACGCGATTTATGACATAATTTTGACTATTCATTTACTGTATAGTATGAATATTGAATTACTATAAATATCATGAAACCAACATTAACCTAAAACAGTCTAAACTAAATCTTAAAAAAATGCAGTCAAATATAAGAAAATTCAAATGTATAATTCATTATAATGAAAAGCAACGAGGTGCCATTATGTTTGAACATTTGACGTACTCAACGTTACATGAAATGATGCTGCAGAAATTCAATTTGGAAGCTAATTATCGATTAAATTTATCGGTTAAGCTCTCGTTATTTGGACTTATACTTTTGATATCACAGACGATGCTGAGGTACATATCTTTGTTGACTGTGCTTGTAGTTCCACAAAATCAAGTAGCACATTTGTATGTTTATCAGCATGACCAATAGACAAAACTACAAATTTATGGACAAACAATCAAAAAACATGTTTTTTAATTTTTTGGAACTGCCAACTGTCGAAAACAACAGTCCATCTATTTTTAATAATAATAATACTAGTACGGCTTTTTTAATAATGATTTATCTTTGTATTTTAACCCTACTAATTTTCAAATGAATGAATCCAGATATAAAAATGAGCCCCATTTCACAAAACCAGAATCCTCATTTGCGTTCGAATCAAACGACGAAAACGAAGATGAAAAAATTTATTATGATGATGGTGTAGATGAAAACCCACAATCAATTTACCATAAATGGAAGAATTTCATGTCATTTAAGCATGACATTCTAGAAACACCAGTTTACAAGTCAAAACCTATTATTTCAAAGCATTCTAATAAACAATCAGAAGTTAAACAACACGATATTTTTAACAATAAGGAAGCTTTAGACTTGGCTGTTAGGTTGAAAGCTTTAAACGATGGTTTCTAATTTTTAGCAGACAAGTTAGCCCCGAAAAGGTATGGATTAAAATGCTATCATTTTAATGAATGTGCTTGGAAGCTTCATGCTAGACTTTGGGATAATACAGATAAATATCACGTTACATATCTTAATGATGTTCACACGTGTCCCAAAACTCAAACATGTCATAACCATCAAAATGCAAACAAAAAGGTAGTTGCTCACATTATCACTCCTAAGTTACAAGATAGTAAGCGTATTTTAAAAGGGAAAGATATACAACAAGATATTTTGTCAGAATATAAATTAAATATATCTTGCCAACAAGCATGGAGAGGAAAGGATTATAGGATACAACAGATAAGGGGTTCACTGTATGAATCTTTTGAAATGCTACTGTATTATTATCACAATCTAGAAAGAAAAATCCAAGGGACAGTCACACGTATTAAAACAAACAAAAAAGGAGTTTTCGAGATGTTATTCATTGCCATTAGTGCTTCGGTAAGTCATGCTCAGCTTTTCTAAATAATAAAATAATAGTACGTCACTATAGTATATTTATAATGTTTTATTTCAGATTCGTACATTCCTCAATTATCTACGCCCTTTGCTTATAATCGATGCGGCACATTTAAAGGGTTTATACCAAAGAACAAATCTTGTAGCTGTGGGCATGGATGGAAACAATCAGATTGTGCCAATTGCTTTTGGTATATGCAAAGGGGAAATAGGTCCATGTTGGTCATGGTGGATGTCCGTACACAAAGAATGCATAGGTAATAACCCCAATTTGCTATTCATATCTGATAGGCATGTTGCTATAGTTTAGTAGTACATAATGAATTCCCTTTAGCCTTTCATGATGTATGTTGTCGTCATCTTATGATGAACCTATCATTGAAAAAGAAAAAAACAAAAGGTCTATTCTAGAAAATATGCAAGGCATATACACCATAATAATTTGCAAGCAACATGAGCATACTATAGGTTGTTCAGCCTGGTGCATACCACAAGCTTTATGAAGCTGGTCCTCAAAGATGGTCAAGAGCGCATTGCCTACTAGTTTGTTACAATTATATGACATCGAATGTGGAATTTGTTAATGCTTGTAGTGTAATAATTAGAAAGCTACCGGTGTTAAAGTTGGCCGAGACGTATTGTGCGATGGTGCAAGACTGGTACTATAAACGTTGAGAACTCGCTGGTATTTCTCTTAGAATACATAATCTAAACCTTATTTTTTTCCATATCAACTACTATATTGATTTTTGTTTATGTATTCTTGTAGCAAATATGACGTACGAAATAACTGATTGGGTAGCAAACAAGGTGACTAAAAAAAGAATGAAAAGCGCCACATGGGTTGTTAACGGTGTTAACCATTATCAATACCAAGTTTCAGATGGTTAATATACTCGTGAAGTCAACTTACAAACACGTACCTGTGAATGTCGTAAATGGCAGCTTTCATGGATTCCGTGTGGTCACGTTATAGTTGTAACAAGGTTTATGGGTTTGACGGATTATGTCCAGTTTGTAGCAGATTGGTTTAAAAAAGACAAAAATATCAAGGCACTTAAGAGGAATCAATTCATTTTCTTGGAAATATGCAACAATGGGAATTTTTGCACAATATTCAGAAAGCTATTCCTCCTCGAATGGACAACCCACAGCTCGGTCGTCCAAAAAATACAAACCGTATACAATCTCAAAGAGAGGAGCTAAGAGTTATACATTGTAGCAGATGCAAACAAGCGGGACACAGACATGATCATTGCAATAAACCATTTGTCATTGAGCCGCCTGTAAACATACATAGACGGCATGATCCAAAAATTCCAAGAAATGACCAACCATCATTCTACAACCCATATCAAGAGTATGACAACACTTTCCATAGTTATAACTAATACCTATCACAATAATACGATGAAACCACATACCCATCACAACCTTACGGTAAAACCACATACCCATCACAACCTTACGAGCAACATCACACAAACACATCTCAAACATACGATGGACATCACACAGATTAGCTCAAATGTATGAAAAATATGATTCTTGGCAATATGCATCGTAACATATAGATGATCTAAACACGAATGGTTCGGATACTTGGTTTAAGTCGTTTGAATTTTAAACATTTGTATGTTTTTATGATTTTTGTTGGTTTGTTGTTAATTTGTAATATATGCTATGAATGTTATAATATATTTCATTTTCAATTAAACTTAATATGTTACATAAATAATTGAACCTTGTGCCTTTAAATACTCTGGACAACCTCATTGTCATTAATAAAAACAGTAAATGTGGTTGTGGGTCAGACTATATAAACCACATGGTAGTATTTCAACTTCAACAACAACATTACATTGTTTCCTTAACTCATTTTAGATTTCAAACAATGACATTCAAGGTCCTACTACACCATTATGGAAGGTTCACTAGTCCGCTTGGAAGAAAATTTGTTGGTGAGATAGTTGCTACCGTAGATCCTGTAGAGTTCGACACCTTTTCAACCGATCAAGTGAAATTAATATTAACAAACTGTTTGGGTTACGATTAAAACTCCCTAACATTTCTTTATATAAAGAAACCTAATTGTAGTTTTGATTCAGGTCTTGTACCTTTGGCTGATGCTATACAAGAGCGTGACATAATACTCGTGTATACTCAAAGTCATCAAAACCGACTACATGGGTACATTTCTCGAGTGGAGATATCCCTACTTGTCGTGGCTGAGCAACGCAAAGATGAGAGAAACAAAACAGCAAATCAAGGAAAACCTTCTTGTTCAAAAAATTATTTGACTAGTTGCTAAAAAACAATCTTTTATGATTGTTTTGTCGTATTTTGATTTACATTTTTTATTTTCCCGTGTTTGTTTGTATCATCTACTTTCCTTGTTTTAATATAAAATGATATATTTAGACAACGAAATGACTTATCATTTCTGACACCAAATTGACTTATCAACTTTACGCTCTGGAATTAATATATATATACATGTATACAACTACATATTTTCAACAAAAATATTTTAATTCAAACTTATTACTTTCAAAAAAATGTCGGCGCTACGAATACTATTCTCGATTCGATGTAACCACAATGAGAATTTAAACTTTACCGCTAACCTACTAAAATGGTTTCAGTACAAATTATTAAATGTTTCTCCAATGGGATTTTTGAAGATATGATTACCTTTCTAAAATGGAAAATACCAAGACGATTCACTACTCCTTATTACACGTTGCCACTACACAACACATTATCAGGTATGAAAGCAATTAAGAATGATTATGATACTAGTGTTATGTATGGCATTGCAAAAGTTGCTGGGAAGCTCAAGATTTTCGTTTCTCATAATTTCATAGATTTTAAGCACGGTGTTGATTCCAAACGATGGGTCTTTGGAAGAATCATTTGCATGTATCATTTCCGAAGAAACTAAAATAAAACAACAAGAATCACTCAGGTATCTACATCAGATGCACAAACAAAAAAATAAAAAGCAAAATATGCCGACAATGAGCCTTAATAGCTATGGATTACATGCTCTACGCATGACCCATGCAGCGGATATACGTACCACAAACAACTTAATCACAGCAAGACAAGAATTGTTGAGAAGCATTGCTGCAAAGTAAAACTTCATTAACAGTTACATGGCAATATAGATTCTAGAAAGATGTTGCTTAAGACCAACTAGCCAACCATGTTTGTTGTTTTTTTTTTCAAGTGAGAAAAATAAGGTTGCCAATCTACTAGATTATATTTGGTTTTTCTATTATGTATTGTTTTCAATGGATAATGTGAATCATTTGCTTGTTATTCTTACTATTTATTTAAATAATTGCAAACAAAAATTCTTTTATAAAACATTCGGATTAAAGAAAACATACACAACCTATAAGTGACAATCATGTACATTAACACCATGACAATGCTTACAATGCATTGCCAAATTTAAAGTTATAATATGAAATTCAAACTTATAAATAAATATTTAAAAACTCAATTGCTTTTAACTGAAGAGGACATTACTATAGAGTAACACTGTTGTTTAACATTTAGAAATTTACAAAATATATGACATGATTTGACAATTCATTTGCTTTTAACTGCATCAAATAAGACTACCCAATGACAATGTTATTTATCACTTAACATTTTACAAGATATGTGACATGATTTGACAATACAAATGTTTTTTACTGCAACAGATAAGACAACTCATTTCCAGTGTTGTTTATCGCTTAAAATTTCACGCGATTTATGACAATATTTAACAAATCATCATCTTTTTCTGACATTGAATAACTAATGACTGCAAATGTGGTAAAATAATAGCTTATATATATAGACGGAACTTGGGGACTCTCAGTCTTAACCTAATTTATCAATCACACAAATTGTTAATTGTATTTTTTCATTTTTTACCATGGCTACTAACCCAAATGACGTTAGATTAACTGTCCTTATGGTACTACAAGAAGCTCATGATGAAGAGGCTTGTCCGGAGGAACAAATTTTAAGCTTGATGCATCGCTTTGCTGATAGATTTATAAACCGTAGGCCTAAAACTAATAGGCTTAATTCATTACCAGATCACCCACTTATCGAGTATGGTCGCTACGCCCTAGGGTGCATGAGAGAGGTGGACATGAAAAAGGCTACATACTTGAAAAGCGTCAGGGATGAGTTACTGAGGAGCATGGAAGAAAAGCGTCAATTGATCAAGAACTACAAAGAAATGTAAAATCCTTATTGCTTAACACCAGTTTGCTAACCATGTATGTCGTTGTTTGTTGTTGTTTTTATGTTTTCAAATCGTGAAAATAAGGTTGGCCATTTACTCTTCTATACATCTGGTGTTTCCTATGTTGTAATGCTTTTAATAACTACCGTTAATTTTAAATTTTCAATTATTACTTTGAAAGATACAAAAATATAGTTATACAATTGTACTGAAAAAAATAGAAATAACCCCAAGTGACACACTTTACAACATCATATCTTATGCATATTAAAACTATTTAAAAAAAAATTTGCTTCACTATGTAGAGATCATCAAAGACAACACAAATGACCAAATTAACAAAAATTTAAACAACTTATAGGTATGCTAAAATGTTCACAAAGATTGCCGATATCATGATTTTGTCAAAAACCCAAACCCTAAAAATACACTAAACCCTAATAATACCCTAATCCTAAATTCTTAATAATATTGCACACTTTCTGATGCTCAAAAAAAAGTTTATCACCATCATTTTTGCGCGATGAATGACGCGTCCTTTTAATTTTTTCGGTACAATGCAACTTTGAACGAGGGCTCGACACGTGTTCATCACTATCATCGCTACATATGGTGCGCGATCAACTAGGTTAATTTCGATATGTCAGAAAGCCAAGGTTACTGCATGCAAACACAACCCCCAACGGGTCATGTAGGTAAAAACGCTAAAAGAATAGGGGGGGTTGTTAAGTGGACATGCAACAGTGGAATAACTCAAAATGGAAATGACTAAGTGTGATGAGTGTTAGCCGAGAGAAATAAAACAAGAAAATGTTCAACCTGTGCTTTAATTAGTACAATTATTTCTATAATTGTTTTGATTTTGATTGTTTTAACACCTTGATTTAAAGAGGTGAGTTATTTTGCATACTAGTTTCTCCCTACATACTAAGGGACAAATCTAGACCATCCATTTCATTAGATTAAAAAGACAAGATTTAAGATTAAAAAAAACATGGAGGGACCAAAAGTGTAAATTTACTAAAACTCACACTAACCACTCCCTCATTATTTGTAGAGTTGGCAAATCTTGCCCAAATTGCAATTAATTAACCTTTTTGACATTTTGTATGTTTTTTTACGTTTTTACGTTTTTTTACGTTTTTGTACGTTTTTTACGTTTTTTACGTTCTTATACGTTTTTTACGTTTTCATACGTTTTCGTCCGCTTTCGCACGTTTTCGTACGCTTTCGCGTGTTTTCGTCTGTTTTCGCACGTTTTCGTTCTTTTTAGACGTTCTCGCACGTTTTCTTATGTTCTCGCACGATTTCTTACGTTTTCGCACGTTTTCGTCTGTTTTCACACTTTTTCTTCTGTTTTCGTCCGCTTTCGCACGTTTTCTTTCGTTTTCACACGTTTTCGTCCGTTTTTTGACATTGTCTTACGCTTTCGTCCGCATTTGCGCTTTTTCGTTGGCTTTTGCGCGTTTTCGTTAGCTTTCGTGCGTTTTTGTTTGTTTTCGAACGTTTTTGTCAGTTTTCGCGCATTTTTGTTTGTTTTTAGACGTTATCGCATGTTTTTATGTTCTCGCACGATTTCTTACGTTTTCTTTTGTTTTCACACGTTTTCGTCCGTTTTTTTGACATTTTCTTATGTTTTCGCAAGTTTTCTTACGTTTTCGCACGCATTCGTCCACACTCGCGCGTTTTCGTCCGCTTTCGCGCGTTTTCTTAAGCTTTCACGTGTTTTTGCCAGCTTTCGCGCGTTTTCGTCCGTGTTCAGACGTATTTGGCCGTTTTGAGACGTTTTTGGCAGTTATCAATCGGTTGCTTCTGTTTTCATACGTAATCTATCAATGATATTATACCAAAAACCCTAAACTCCTAAAACTAAACCCTAAACCCCTAACCACTAGGTATAATATCACAAGTGACATGCACATAAAGTTTAAGATCTATACTAAAAACCCTAAACCCCTTACCACAAAGTATAATATCATAAGTGATATATACATAAACTTTAAAATTTATACCAAAAACCTTAAACCCCTAACCACCAAAACATATACCAAAAACTCTAAACCACTAGATATAATATCACAAGTGATGTATACATAAACTTTAAAATCTATACCAAATACCTTAAACCCCTAACCAGTAAACCATATACAAAAAACCTTAAACCCTTAATCACTACGTATAATATCACAAGTGATGTATACATAAACTTTAAAACCTATACCAAAAACCCAAA
>BQNB010013360.1:0-77343 GCA_026074375.1 Tanacetum coccineum | reverse complement strand
GAAATCTTTTAAAGCTTCAAAAAAATCACGCTATAGCGCACTATAGCCCGCTTTATTGCACGCCACGCCTCAAGACGACGCCTTGGCCTGTTTCGTAACGTGGAGGCCACGCCTCGCGCTATGGCGCCGTTATAGCCCCGCTATAGCGCGCTTTTTAGAACCATGGAAAATATTCACCCTAATTATATGGCATATTATATGGTAAGATATACTCTCTAATTTTATTTTATTGGGCAGTTTTTTACTCATTCAATAAAACGTACATTGCTATACCAGTTTTATTCCTGTCTATGGTTCTTCGATCTCTGAGCAAAAGAACACTCATCACGTTCATCCGCTGTTCTTGTGCATTTGCTGGTATGTATAACTGTAAACTACTTCTGTTGATCATAATCCATTTATTATTATTGTTTCCAGGTATCTTTCGTTATACTGATCACCATAAAAGTCTGACATATTATATTAGCTTTTTTGTTCATTGCCCAATTTATGTTGAGAGTTATAGTTGGCATATGCTGCTATGTAACGAAACACTTTTGATAATGACCAAAAACAAGCATAAGCTAACATAACTTGAACACATTCACTCTCTTAAGTGTGTTAGTCATTATAATAAGAATAATATAATACTTATATTATCATTGTAATTCTTTATGCTCTTACATGAATAGATGATGGCCCTCCTACACAATCAAGTACCTAAAAAATTATATGATGTATAATAGATGATGTAATCTATGTTACATTCACCTTTTAGTGTCGACTCCTTCACTGTTGATAACAAACTAATAAGGTAATTCAAGTACCTTTTATTATGTTCTTAAACTTATATTCATTGTGATTTATTCATAACAATCTACCATCATAGGATAATACTACACATATGTGTAGTATTATCAGGATAATACTACACATATGGGTAGTATTATCAGGACAATGGTCGTTACATCAAAGAAGCTGAAAAGGATATTATTCAAGCAGTGAAGGCAAGCATTATTGATATTTACAAATAAACCAAATTGTTGCAAACTCATTGCGTATTATTTTATGTTTTTTTCTAGATAGTGCAGGAGAAAATGAGGCTTGTGAAAGTTGAATACTCTAAACACTCAGGTAACTACTGTGCGAGATCGGATAGTCCTCTCATCCGCAAAGCAACGACCAACTGGTACGCATTTTACTTATCTTTATAATAACATGGATAAAGTGCTTTCATCACGAGCAAACTACATGGGTTCCTTCTTTTGTAAAGGTAAGACGATTATTAGTATATAATGAGAGTAACTATTTAGTTTATATAAAACTAAGTACTAATTATTTGACAATGCAGGAACAGAGGTTTCAGAATTGGCTGGAAAATGCACAGGATTGGGCATTTGAAAATGTTGTATGATGTTATTTACAGGGATTTACACAAAAAGGGACTCGAAAATGAATGTGAGCCACAAGACTAATTGAAATTTACTATAATACAGAACCAACTTTAAATGGGAAAGTATACATCCTTTTTACTATAAAACCATAATCTTGAATGTTGTTCTTTTTTTCTTATTTAGTGACATACAGGTTTGATTGATTATCTAGGACTTAGTTTACTTTTGATTATTCGAGACCTTCAAATGATTCCAGGAAGGACTCCGAACCAGTGAGAAACAACCAAAAATATGACTTCAGTTCCGTCTAATGTTATAAATATTTATTGAACATTTACATCCAAAACAACTTTTAATCTTCTGACGCAACAAGGTAGGAGGTTGTATTCATTATATAAACACTTTCATCAACTCTTTCAATATTAACCACTATGATTAACTTTTTTCTTTAGCTTATCAACTTGACATGTTAAAAGATAAAAACGTAACCCATATACCCTTTTTGTAGTAGATGGGTCAAACTTGCTAATATATTTTTCCTTCTTTGATCCTTTTGACTCAACTCAAAATGTAGGTATGGTTGTTCATGAATGTTACAATCATATATGTGATTTTGAATTTGAATTTGAATTTGGTTTTTCAGGCTGCCTGGATTGTGGATGATTCATATGCTTCTGGTTCAGATAGTAAGGCTTAAAATTGATCTAATTGGGAGGTATTTTCTTAGTAACCATATAACCATATGATCGTACCAAAAATTTAAAACTATGACAACGATAATAACTAAACACAAAATAAAAAAAACTAAACATCACAAATAAAACATAATTGAACAGATAAAAATACACCCGTACCAATTGGACTCCACACTCGGAATAATTAACCCAAACACACACCTCCTATCAAAACAAATTCCAAAAGCGAACCCGCCCGATGGGCGGGTTACGTAGCTAGTATATATATATATATATATATATATCTGATATTGTTTCCTCTTTCACACTGGGATTTTTTGCATTTGCCTTTTTCGTTCCTAAGTGTGGGGTAACACCCGACATTTTTGAACATTGAGGCCAATGTTCAGTTCTAAGTGTGTGGGGGGATTTCTATCAAAAATGATCATACCTATGCCTTTCTGTGCCCCTCGCAACCCTGGTTTAACCAATATATTGTTTTATTTTATATATAAAAAATGGTATAAAAATATAGAAATAAGTAGGCCCATAGGCTAGAACTAGAGAGAATTTCAGACTTGACCGAATATTGCACTCTAGCTTTCCCCTTACCTTTCGAGACTAAGCGTTTGCAAGACTTAAATTTTTTTGCAAAGAACGAAAAATAAAAGAGTTGAATATAAGTTAGATGCTAAGCGTGGAGTAGTTGGATCTCTTTAGAGCTCATAGAGGCTAATTGTGGCTTTTTGCTCCCATCAGCTAAATAAACGAAATAAAATAATTTTCAATAAATAAAGTTGCTTTGGTTTTTGCGATTCTTAGTTTTAATCCCTTCGTAGAGATTCCTTCTGATGAAAGTAAGGTACACATCGAGGTTTTGTCAGTGTTGTAGGGAAATAGGCTACCGATTCCTGACGGCTCGCTCCCGTTGTCTAGGTAGTTAAAAGACCACAGGACTTGAAATTTGGCTATAAAAAATAATAATATAATAATAATTGTAAATATCTTATAAGCCGAAATACGACACTAGTTCTTCGTCGGTTCGTTCTCGATGTTGCAGTCGTTTTTAAATGGTGTAAGGAAAATAATATTAATAATCCAAGATGATAAAAGTTTGTTGTTCCATGACGGTTCTCATCCGTTGACAGCCTTCCAAAAAGGAACGAGGAATATTACCGAAGGTCGAAATAAGGACCTCTACTGTGTTTGTCGGTTCGCTCGCGATGTCTCCATTGTTTAAAGGATCGAGGCTAATAATGTTGCAATATAAATAATAAACGCCCAATTTTCGATCTTAGGTTATCTAAAGAAGCCTCCGTCTTTGGACTCAGGAGTGTTGAGTTTTTATGGTTTCAGATGAACTAAAAAGGCTAAACTAAATATGTGAAATTAGAACCTTAATGTGGACTTTATCTTATTATATGGTTCCTTCGGAAAAGTTATTTAAACTAATCTATGGTTTTTTTAAATCAGTTTCTTTTATAATCTTAAGTATATAAAATAAGTGAGATTGTTTATCAAAATCATATTTTCAGATATAAAATCCGTAGATGATATTAGGTATAATAGGATCGCGAAAGTAGTTGTTTACACAATTGACATTTATGAGTAGTGTTAGCATCTAATTTTATATTTAGCTGTGATTTCATTTTAAGCTTGGATTGGGGATTGTAAAAATCAAGGATGACGAACTCCCGTTCTTAAAGCCTTTTATATGATTTGTAATAAAAAAATTAAATTTAGTTTTTATCTTTTAATAAATAAATGGTTAAAACGGGGGCGCTTTAGAAACAAATAATTTTAAACTCTCTTAATGAACCTTTTCTGTTCTTGTTTGATGTGAGGGGTTACTAAGTTAAGGGGGGTTAAATTATTTCTTTCCGGGTGTGTATTATAAAACATTGCGCGTGGGACCAGCAATGGCATAGTGTGGGAGAATTTGATGTGTGCTAAAACACACATCATTATAACCCCAGAAAACACTACAAAACAGACTAATAACCAATAAATATGTTAAATTATATTGCAAATATGTTTGTATTGTGTTATTATGTCTTGCAAGTACAAAGGATTGAAAACGAAGCAAAAACGATGATTTTTGATGACGTTTTCATATTTATCGAGATTCAAACGAAGTTTGAAAAATGTCACGAGCACACCATTGGAAAGAGCATGGAAAAACGAGTCCAACGGATCCGGCCCCGTTACAAGACTCGGTTCGGTTCACCTTGAACGGCCGCCCCAAGATTATACTTTGATTAGGCCCAAAAAAGAGCCCAAAAATTAAGCCTTATAACGTTTCAGTTTCATATTATTACAACAAAGTGAGCATAACTCAGATGGTAGGCGTGTTGTGTGTTGGCCTAAAAGACCCGGGTTCGAGTCCCACGCTTGACATATTTTTAATATTTGCCCAGTCACCGCCACGTTAGCGTCCAGTCAGCAACAACAGCCAACCAGAATCCGCCACGTGGCGAAGATGGCAAATATTGTCTTAGAATATCTCAGGGGCTGATCTTGCCAAGTTCGAATAGTGTAGGGTTGTTTCTTGTAAATATTGAGGGGGCCAAAATGTAACTTTTTCAATTATATATACCCCTCAATATCACTCATTTTAATCATCTTTTTTCACATTCCTTTCAAACTCTTGTCATTTTTTTAACTTATTAGTATTAGGAGTAGGAGTAGATTAGATTTAGCTTATTTTGTAAAAGCTTTTAAAGCTTATTAGATCTAGCTTATTGTACTCTTGGCTTATTAAAGTTTGTAGCTTTTTAAAGCTAAAAACCCGTTTGAGATTGTCTTTTTATCGTTTTTAGCTTAAAGTTTGTAGCTTTTTAGCTTATTGTTTAGATCTAATCCTTAATCATACCCGTTGATTGGCTGGATTCACACCATAAATATATATAATATATAGTAAAATATAAAGTATATATCTAAGTGTAAAAACCAACACAATCAGTGATACCGAGAAGTAGTATAGAGCTTTCCCGGGTCGTTTATCCCCAACGAGGCTGGAATGGTAAATCGATACGATCGAAGATTTGAGTTTGAAGGAAGGAATGAGTTTGGGAAGTGGAAAAAGTCAAATTAGATAATAACGGACTAAAACGTTTAAGAAAAAACTAGAAATTACGAAATTAAACTTGAAAACGAGACCCCGAATCCTTAACAAAAGGGGGGAAAACCTAAAAACTTTAAAAATAACCCTACGAAGAAATTTTTGCTTCTAAACTACTCTAGGGATCAAATAACGAAGAATGAAAAAGAACTAGACCCCCACCCTGAAAAAGGATTTCAGTTTGACCCAAAAAAAACGGTCAAATCAAAAATACCGCTACCCGCGACCCGCTTCTTTAAAAGATGACAAATTGTAAAAATGACCCTACGAAAAATTTTATATTTTTCCTACAAATAGATGACAAAAGAAAATTTTCTAAAAAAGCAAAATATTTTTTTGATAATTTTTGTATTTTTTATGAATTAAATAAACTTTTATCTAAATTAAATTATAAAAAATATTAAACCTTATCTAAAAATTCTGAAAATTTTTCTAAAAATACTAGACACTGAAATAGTCCTACGAAAAATAAGAGACACAAATAAGCTCGACAAATAAGCCCGAAAATAAGCTTATTCAGCTTATAGGCTTATAAGCTCAAAATGTACATAAGTACATTTGCCCTTGAGTCTTTAACGAAAAAGACCCAAGGGAGGCTAAGCTGGTATAAGTAGTGCACAAAAGGGAGGGGATTGTATCGAGGGGTCCCGGCGTTTAGAGTCTTGCTTTTTTTTTCACCCGGGTTCCCTTGTCTTCCCGTTCCCCATTGTCTTTTTTTTTTTTTTTTTATCCTTTTTTTTGGCAAAACTCTAGGGTAGAAATTGTAAAAAACTAAACTTAAGGGTAGGCGGGCAAACTATAGTAAATTTACACTATAGTGCAAACGGGTACCCCTGAACTTTGGGAAAAATACACAATAGACCTCGCCGGAATTGGCTTATTTTTGGCCTTATAATAAATACTGTGATTCAGCAAACAACTCTTAAACTACAAACTTATAAAAGAGCTTATTCTCTACAACATTAACAAAGACACTTTTGACTTTTAACAACTGAATAAGCTAGAAAATAAGCATCTTAGATTCTGTCACAGAAACTAAGGCTTGAATGAGCTTTTTAGGTTTTGGCTTATTGCTAGCTTATTTCTAGGGGAAAATGAAAAACAAAAGAAGCTAAATATAGATTAAGATGTGTACTATGGATATTTAAACATATAATTGGTCTGTGTATTAACAAATTTGACAAGAAAATTTGAAATGATAAAGTGTAGTTTGGACTTAATATGAAATATAGCCTTTCAAATAAGCCTAATTGGCTTATTTCTTATCTTTGTTATTAGCTAAAAATTTGTGATATTTGCCCTTTGCGATTTGCGCTCATTGAAAAATCTTAGAGAAAAAGTTTTTCAAAAATTTTAGCCTTGAATTGAAAATGCCAAAATGCAATAAGCTAAAGTCTAAATAGGCTGCTAAGCTACTTTTGAGAGGTAAAATAAGCTAGGACAAAAACTGATTAAGGAAGCTTTAGAGCTTTTCTTTGTTAAGCTACAAGAGACCTACACAAATGCTTAATTCCTAAACCTAACTCCTACTTATTTAATTAACTAATAGCGACTTTATAAAATAAGTGCCTAGCGTACATACAGCTTTAGCTGGGGAGGGATGGAGGTGGATAGCGTTAAACTTTTTTTGTCTTTATTTTTCTTATATTTTTTATTTTAACTTTTTTTCTTTCGTTGCCTGATGCAATTTGGCTAGGTACTAACTTGCAAGCTAAACTTTAAGGTTCTAATCCTCTTTAAAACTACTACCTAAATTTAACTAAACTTGTATCAATCAAATTTAAACTATAAAATGTTTTTTAGCAAATTCTTGATACAAAAATCTAAGTTACACCTTAAACGTCCTGGTGAGGACTTGTCTCTTTTGATACTCCTAAACTTTTGTAATTTAACAATATAACTATAAAGACCTTTGTAATTCTTTAATATGACTAACTCAGACTGATGTAAAAGAATTTCACAAGAGAACTTTGACTTTAAGTGTCAAACCCCCTTAGTTTAATCCAAACATCTCCCTGTAAAATTGTACTGTCAAAACAAAATTGTGTTTTAAAGTTTATCTAAAAGCTAAAACCTGCCTTATTCTTTTTATCTTACTACTATTATATCTTTTGACTTTGTGACTATTTAAGTATTTAACTCTAAAAAGCTAAGCTTATGTAAAAGAATATAAGCTAGTTTACTCTATGATGCCTATAATGCTAATTAGTGACTGAAATGAAAATTAAGAAGGACTAGATAAATTTCTAACTGCAAAAATTTTAATCAAATGCATATTAAATCTATCTCAATAGTATAAACTAGGAATAAGCGAACCCAAAACAAATACCACAATCGAACCAAGCCTTAAACAATCTTTCCAATATTTTTCCCACAATCCTTGACCTTCAAATCACCTTAGAAAAATCGTGCTTGCCCTTGAAAGAACTTATATGCCGCCACTTTATATTTTAGGGTTTCGGTGATATTGTTTTTAGAGTTTTAAACAAAATAAAATGTATAAAAGAGTTATAATGGGGGTTAGGCCGAACTTTTGGGCTTCCAAAAGTGAATAAATCAGATATTAAAACTTGCATAATTTATTTGTAATTATCCATATTTATTTCATATTAATTGTAAAGTATAAATACTTAAATGCATTTAATTCGGCTAATAATATATATACAAAAATATTAATTATTTTTCTTATATAATATAAGGTATTTTAATCTTACATAAATTTCATAATTGTCACATGTTGTATTTTTATAATTTCTAACATTTAAATGAAGTTTATTTAAGCTTTTATGGAATTTTCTTGCATTAGGGGTATTTTGGTAATTTTACACTTGTTGAGATTTTTAGGTTTTACAACTTCTTCCCCTCTAAAAAAAAATTTTCGTCCTCGAAAATTGAAATGAACCGGAATGAAAACGAAATGAGAACGAAACGAAAACATACCGAACTAGACAAAGAAATGAGGATAACTAGCTCGCATAGACTCTTCGGTCTCCCAGGTAGCCTCACGCTCTGGGTGATTCTTCCAAAGAATCTTCACAAAAGGAATAACTTTGTTTCTCATGACTCTCTCTTGACGATCTAGAATGGATTCAGGTTCCTCGGACAAAGACATATCAGGCTGAATCTGATCAAAAGGATAAGATGCGACATGCAATGGATGATAATGGTATCCCCTCAAAAGAGATACATGAAAGACATCATGAACGTGCGATAACTGCGGAGGAAGCGCCAGACGATACGAAACCTCTCCAATACGTTCCAAAATCTCAAACGGACCAATAAATCGAGGACTGAGCTTGCCCTTGATCCTAAAACGTTTAACTCTTCTGAATGGCGAAACCTTCAGAAATACACGATCTCCAACTTGAAATTCTAAGTCACGTCGATGCTTATCAGCATAACTCTTCTGTCGCGATCTAGCCTCTTTCAATTTCTCCTTAGCAACAGCCACTTTCTCATTAGTAATCTCGATGAGTTCCGGACCTTCAATCAAACGTTCACCTACTTCATCCCAGCAAATAGGTGCTCGACATTTTCTACCATACAAAAGCTCGAAAGGTGCTGCCTTGATGCTAGCATGCCAACTATTATTGTAGGCAAACTCCACCAAGCACAAATATTCATCCCAACTACCTGTCCATTCCAAAGCACAAGCCCTCAACATATCTTCCAAAGTCTGAATGGTCCTTCCTTCTGGACTGGGACCATCGTTTGCGGATGTATGCTTGTCCTAGAACTTTAAGTCGAGTTACCCTAAGCCTTCTATAATCCTTTCCAAAAATGAGCTAACGAACACTTCGGATCTCTGTTTTGGACACAATAGAAGTCGGTTTGTTTGTACCATGCAGTCTAACGATTTTCCTGTCGAAAAATCTCCGCCAATTTACTACTACTATAGTTCTTCCGATTGGGTAAGAAATGAGCAGACTTGGTTAGACGATCAACAACCACCAAATCGAATCATTGTCTTTTCTAGTAGTAGGGCAAACTAGTAAACGAAAATCCCCTGGAAAAATACTCCATTCCTTTTACACATAAGGGAATATCCAACGGCTGTAACAAACCACTAGCTCTCTGATGTTAAATTTTTACCTGCTGACAAGTCATACATTTGGATACAAACGTAGCCACATCTTGCTTCATGTTGTTCCACCAAAAGTACTGTTTCAAATCTTTGTACATTTTGGTTGAACCTGGATGAATAGTAAATGGAGAACTATGAGCTTCCGTCATAAAACCTTCTCGCGGAATAGGTGCCTGATCTTTAGGAACACATAGCCTATCTTCAAACACACAACACCGTCATCATCATCATGAACTCAGATGTTTATCGTCTTCAACATTTTGCTCAAATTCTAAATTAGCCCACAACTCTACCGTCGTCTCTTTGAGTTTCTTTGATCTGTAGCATGAGGTTAGATTTATCCTCATTACTGCCCCAATAGCCACCAGAACCTCGTACACATAGCTCAACATCCAAATGCTCTAAATCACGAAAGGATTCTAAGGGAATCAAACAGCTATCATCCTAGATTTTCGACTAAGTGCGTCAGCAACCACATTAGCCTTGCCCGGATGGTACTAGATGTTAGTGTCATAATCTTTCAAAAGTTCCAACCATCTTCTCTGTCTCATGTTAAGTTCTCGTGAGTAAAAAAATATTTGAGGGACTCTTATGATTCTGTAAATATATCACAAGCTTTTCACCATACAGATAGGGTTCCAGATTTTTAATGCTAAAACCACGGCAGCTAGAGCTAACTCCAGATCAGCCGGGCTGGATAATTTTACCTTCATAAGGCACTTCAGCTGTCTTGAAAGCGTAGGCGATCACCTTCCCATGTTGCATCAAAACCACAACCCAATACCTTCTTAGCATGCATCACTGTATATCTGAAACACGGAACCTGTTGGAAGAGTCAACTATCGGTAGCGGACACCAACTCCGTTTCAGTCCTCAATCTCTCCTGCGGCTCATCCGTCCACACAAACTTCTCACCCTTCCTCATCAGTCTAGGTAAGCAGGTAAAGCTAATCGGGAGAAGAAACCTTAACAAAAACTCAGTTAATAGCCAAGCCAGAAAAGCCCCAGACAGGAATAACTATCTCACCTCCGTCACCGTAGTACGGTCTCGTCCATTTGTTGATAGCTTCAACCTTTGATGGATCCATAATGATGCCGTCTGAGATTACACTATGACCAAGGGGAAAGCGACTTGCTTGTAACCAGAACTCGCAACTTCGAAAACTTCGCATTACAACTTCCTTCTGTTATAGAATCTCCAAAACAATCCAGTAGAGTCGCTCATTTCTTCTTCAGACTTGGAGTAAAACGTGGATGTGTCGATGAAAAAACAATTTGACATTATCAGGTTTACTCGTGAAAATACGGTTCATAAATCCATAAACACGGCAGGAGGCATAGCATTAGTCAGACCGAAAGGCCATAACCAGAATTCATAGTGCCCATAACGCGTATGAAATAGCTGCCTTGGAAATATCCTGCTCTCTCACACGGAGCTGATGATAACCAGATCGCAGATACAATCTTAGAAAATTATTTGGCCCCTGCAGTTGGTCAAACAAAATCGTCGATTCGGCGGGATGAGCGATAGCGGTTACGAATCGTAATACGGTAGAGTTCGCGGGGTAATCAATACACAAGCGACAATGCTCCCATCTTCTTCTTAACAAATAAGGATCCGGTTGCACCCACGGCGAAACACTGGGTCTAATAAAAGCCATTCTCTAACCATTTCTTGCTAACTGCTCCTTTAACTCCTTCAGTCAACAGGATGCCATACGATACGATGCTTTTGAGATGGTTCAGCACCGGGAATTTAACTCTATGCCAAATTCAATCTCTCCTAGCCGGGATGAAAGTCCAGGAAGTTCATCGGGAAAAAAAATACATCAAGCGAATTCACGAACAACATAAAGATTTTCATATTAAGGACATCTCCAACGATGTGTCCATAACAGACAGGCTAGAAAAGAAAGTAGAGGAAGAAATAGAAAGAAAGAAAGAATAGAAAAGAAGAAAGAAAGTATAGAAGAAAAAAGTAGAGAAGGAAGGAGAAAGCGAAAAGAAAACAGAAAAGAAAGAAAAAGGGAAAGAAAGGAGAAGAGAAGAAAGAAAAGAGAGAGAAAGCAAAGAAGAGAAAGAGAAAAAGAAAAGATAAAGATAGGAAAGAAAGAGGATAGAAAGAAAGATAGAAGAGAAAGAGAAGAAAGAGAAAAAGTAAGAAGAAGAAAAAGAAAGCAAGAATAACCTTGGCACCCATGGGAAATTAAGGTACGTGCCTTCATAGCAGGAGATGAGTTTAACGAACTTAAGCGGTTGATGGTACCATGATAAACAAATTTAGGTTGGCGACGTTACCAAAGATCACAGTCCTAGCATAGCAGTCAATGGTTCTTGTAGATTAGGTTTAGGTACCGAGCTATTCTAGTAGCAACCTTTTCATATAGAGTTAGAGCTAGCTCGACACGAGAAGCCAAACCAATCCATGCCAAAATTCACATCAAAATCGAATATATGGATAGGAAGGTAAAATTCGCTGGGACGAACACGATCCTTCAAAACGTAGAGAGGGGCAGAGTTAAAATAATTCTGAGTCAATAAGCATATGGTTCTTCATTGGGGTTGAAATGATTACACGTTCAATTAATGGTGTAGGAGTCATATTAAGTTTCTACGGGTAGTCACCATCTGAACGATCGATAAAACGATTAGCAAACGAATACAAGATAGGTTACGGAAGAGAGTTACGCAGAAGGAACCTAATGTCTACCCAATCCTCACAGGTCATAGCCTAAGCTCTAAGGTCATAAGACCTCGTTCCATGAATAACCTGGAGCTACTAGATTACTATAAATTATAACGGCCCCGACCCAAAAGGGTAGAAAGTATTACAAAATATGGTGTTTGTATGACCATCAAAAGGCATACATAATCATAACACAAGCATAAACAACGGAGTCTTAAAATTAAATAACAAGGATAATATAGTCACAGACTTAAGGTACATACAGTCTCAAAGTTAGAACATACCAAACGAAATACAAATTCTTGAAAAGAAACAATTCATCATATCAAAAACTTATGATCTCTAGGGGTAAGTCCACACTTCAAGCTCTCAATAGCCTTGAATGGAAGCAACCCCAGCTCCTAGCTTAGATACCTGCCGCAGGAAAAGAAAGTGCGGCTGAGCTTACAAAGCCCAGTGAACAGATATATATAAATCGAACGCAAAAGATAACGGAAAATAAAAGGTTCGATACAAAGTACAAAGGATATCACAATACATGATCAACGGGATACAAATATAAGGTAAGACAAATCAGAAGTCAATTCATAGTGTACGGTAAGATGAATCAGAGAATCAAATTAAGTTCAATCACCAAGCCCAAACAAATCATATATAGGATAAAAAACCATGGAGTAGTCTAGCTCTACCAAATGTGAAAGACGTGGAGTGCACCCAAAACATCTTGTACCAAATATCCAAATATCATAATGTCATAATCCATCGATATACAAAAACAAATCTAGGATGCATTACTCCATACGCCCTTAAACAAATAATTATCTTCATAATGCGCATTAATATCAAATATAGGGGACGGTGCGAGTCCCCCCCCCCCCCCCCCTCCCCCCCCCCCCCACCCCCCCCCCCCTCCCACCCCCCCCCCACTCACAGACATACCTCCCTCCCCCCCCCCCCCCCCCCCCCCCCCCCCCCCCCCCAAATCACCAACCACATATGAGTCATGCCAAAGGGGCCAATCATACTGACACGGCATGTTACCTTCATGGCTAGAAACAATATTGGCTTGGGTCTCAAATTGAAGGAGTTCAAAGCAAAGTCATATCAAAGTTCATTTCAAAGGGATCATAGCAAAGGTTCAATGTCAAAGGTTCAAATATCAAAGGTAGCATAGCAGGGTTCAAATAGAACATAATAACAGATCATATAAGAAAGCCAAGATAAAGGCTCAGAGCAAATGTAGCAATCAACATAAGGAAATCAAAGATAGAGAGGAAAAAAAAGTGGTCATGAGGACCCTTAACAATAAGGTCAGGAATATCTGTATATTTATTCAGAAGCAAGCAATACTCAAAGAAAACACCAACAGGAAATCAAAATCACTCCCTTTGATCCGAACCTAAAGATATGGTGGAATTCGGAATACATACCATTCTTTGAGTTATATTTTATTTTTAGTAACTTTCCATTTTTAGTAACTTTCCATTTTTAGTAACTTTCTATTTTTAGTAACTTTCCATTTTTAGTAACTTTCCATTTTTAGTAACTTTCCATTTTTAGTAACTTTCCATTTTTAGTAACTTTCCATTTTTAATTAAATACTTCATCATTTGAGATTCTAATTAAGTATTTTTGAATAGTTAGGGACCTTAATATTCAAATTAGGGACTTAATATATCAACCTTACAAGTTTAGGGTTAAATATGACAACTTTCCATATTTTAGGGTTTAATATGCAAAATCAACAATTTTTAAGGTTAAAAGTGTAAATATGAAAGTTTCACATTTTATTCAGATTATACCTTCCATTTTATGTATTTACAAGTAAAACCCTCAATTTTATATAATTTACATATTTAGTCCTTTTGGTTTATTAATTAATTAAACATTATCTTTAATTATCCATAATTACAAAACAAGCCCTTATAGATTCAAATATGACAAAATCATACTTTATACATTAAATACTAACCAAACCTTATACTTTTCAGAATTTACAATTTTAGTCCCTCTATTTTAATTAATTACTTTCTAATTACTTATTATATGTAATTAACCATTTTAAATCCAAAATAATATCAAAATGACATTTTATACCCCCCAACTTATTTTATACAGAATATACTAAATATAATAACATGTCTAAAACAGACCCCATAGTTTCAGAAATTACAAAACAAGTCCTTATACTTTTAAATAGCAAATCGGATAACAAATAAATCACTAAAACCCTAATTAAATTTTTCCCAATCACAAACATAATTATTTCCCAATCATTGGCATTAAATGCACCTGGAAAAATTATCAAAACCCTAACCCTAATTTTATTCTTTCCTTTTTCCCTTATTTCGAAAATCGGCAAACAATGATAAATCCTCAATAATTATTCGAATCACTTATAAATTTTTCCAACAATTTATCTGAGTCATATATGATATAAAAAACCCTAGAAAAATATAAAATCAAATGTAAAAATGGTTTTTAAGCCGATTTCATATTTAACTAAAAATTAGGGTTTCGAATATGATCTAATTTATAAAATCAAAATAACATGAATGATAATTTTTATTAAGCCTAGAACGAATTAATATGATGAGAAATGAGGTAAAAAAATACCTTTGATGATTCTTGATGATTTTATGAATTTATAGAATTCGGTTGCCTTTTTCGAACCAAAACAATTACCCCGATCGAACCAAGCCTTACACAATCTTCCCACTATTTTTCCCACAATCCTTGACCTTCAAATCACCTTATAAAAATCGTTCTTGCCTTGGAAAAGATTTGTGCCATCACTTTTAGATTTTAGGGTTTTCGGGATTATTTGTTTTTAGGATTTATCAAATGAAAAATGAATAAAGGAAATTATAATGGTATTATGCCGAGTTTTAGGGTCTTTCAAAAGACTTAAATCTGATTTTTATCATTTGCATAATTATTTAGTATTTATCCTATTTTATTTTATATTAATTTGTATAATATAAGTAATTTAATATACATATTTCGGCTAAAGTATACATATACAAAATATTAATTATTTTTCTTGTATCACATAATGTATTTTAATCTTACAAAATTTTCATAATTGCCATAAGTTGTATTTTCATAATTTCTAACCTTTAAATGAATTTTATTTAAGCTTTTATGTACTTTTCTTGCATTAGGGGTATTTTGGTAATTTTACACTTGTTGAGATTTTTTAGGTTTTACAATAGACTTGTACCAAATTCAAAGAAACTCAATCTTGATTTTAATAACTCAAACATATTAGTTTAATGGAAACTCAATCTTGGTTTCAAAATAAACTTATTCGAATAACAACTTTTAAAACGTTATAGATCTGTAATACTAAATTTGTAATTATAATCCTGTTTGCTTAGAACTGATTTCGAAAGAAACTTAACCTTGGTTTTGATAGAAAACAGTTTACATATAAAACTTGTTAATAATATTAATCCGATTTATTAAAAGTGTTTATAATTCTGTTACACAATCTGTTTTATGATTGTAGAGAAACATGTACACTTTTATTAAAATAAAACCAGATTATAATCAATAAATAATTAACAGAAAATTAAACAAACAGAAGGGGGTAGAAGCACAAGACAAACAATATGAACGAAAAATAAACAAAGCAGTAAAAGGTCATGCCATGAGGCTCGTGTTTAACACGATTCCTTAAAAACATATTCGCCGTCTATTTCTTAGGGTACAACATCCATTGTATGCCTGAAAGATCATAGAAAACCCTGTACTTCTGATCAAAAAGACTGCTAGAAAACATATGAATTGAGCTCATATTTCTTGTCTTAAAACTGAATGAGAATGAGTTATATTTATAGTGAAAACCTAACTTCTTGTCAAAGAAAAAGTCTTGACTATAAAGATTATTGTTGTGTAATGGATTAAATTAGTGGGATAACATGTGGTATCACTTGCCAAGGGGTGTTTAGTGTTTGTTTTGTGTGAAATTCGTGGGTTTAGTTGGTTGTTTTTCTTTGGTTCAAAAAAAAAGCAAGAAAAAAAAACAACTTTGATCTTTGTTTCGTGGTTAAAAGTGTTAAAGACTTGTACTTTCAGGCTTAGATCAATTCCTTGCATCATTACTAGGTGGTTTTAACATCATTTCGTAGCTTACAAGAAAGTTTGAAGATTTTTTCTTGGCTGCGTTTTGCCTATCTGAAGGGGTGTTCTTGCTTGCGTTTTGCTTCATTCGTTGCGTTTTGCCTCAAGACATTGCGTTTTGCTTCATTCGTTGCGTTTTGCCTCAAGACACTGCGTTTTGCTTCATTCGTTGCGTTTTGCCTCAAGACACTGCGTTTTGCTTCATTCGTTGCGTTTTGCCTCAAGACATTGCGTTTTGCTTCATTCGTTGCGTTTTGCCTCAAGACATTGCGTTTTGCTTCATCATTGCGTTTTGCTGCTTGCGTTTTGCTTCATCATTGCGTTTTGCTTCATCATTGCGTTTTGCTGCTTGCGTTTTGCTTCATCATTGCGTTTTGCTGCTTGCGTTTTGCTTCATCATTGCGTTTTGCCTCTTGCGTTTTGCCTAGAAATCCTGCGTTTTGCTCATTGAGATTTGTCAAACATTCTTGGTTGAGATTTGCCAATCATTCTTCGTTGAGACTTGCTACACCTTGACCTTCTTTAGACAACAAACCTCAAGGACTTAGAACTTCATTTTGGACTTAACATACAATCAATTAACATAAACAAACCTTACAATCAAACCAACAATCAACTTAATCATACTTGAAACGTCAATTAATTATTCATTCACGGTTTCTTCTTGATTTTGTAAAATCCCGCGAAAGATACGATTCTTTTCTCGGTTTTAATCAAAGATTTGTAAAATCCCGTGAACGTTAATTCATTTAAAACCACAATCAATCACTTCATAACACTTAAGATCCGATATCCATTTACAACAACTTCATCAAAATGTCAAATTCAAATACCAATTTGCAAACTCAATCATCTCCAATATGCAAACTCAACATAAGTGTTCTTCAGAATGACCCAGTTTCTTCTTGTTCAATTTAAAGTTCAAGGAGAACAGCTATCAAGATTTAAATGCAAGATGAACAGTCTTCTGATCCATTCAGTCAAACTCAAGTTTTATTATATAAAACTGTTACAAGTTTTGGTAACATGCATATTCTTCAAGAGAATATTTTCTCAAGATGGATTTTACAAGAACTCATATTACAAGAATAATTTTCTCAGACTGATAGCAAGACTACTTTGACAAACTCAGGAACAACGTTTGGAAAATGCTTTCACTTTCTAGAATAAAAAGCGCGTATGCTGATTTATACAAGATATGATGCTCAATCATTTCGATGCACTGATCTTCAAAACATAATGGATATCGCTCAGGAAATAACATGCTTGAGATAATTCTTCATCAACAACAATCCATAATTGTTGAAACAAAATAAGTTGATGCAAACACAAGAAGATCATTCACAGCTTAATTCTACATTGATGGTTGATTCATTGAAAGTTGATTTAGTTGGATACAAACACTTGTTCTGATAAAGAAGACGTATTCAGAGACTGTATCTAGCAATTAGTAAAGGAATGCAGTGAATTTGAAACAAACGTAGTGCATGCAATCAAATACAAGATGTCAAAAGCAAAAAGAAAGGATGCATGATATTTTTTGATTCTTCATTCACGCCCTTCAAGTTCTTCAAATAGTTAACTTAATAGGCATCACATCGAACATGGATTCAGGACGGGCATTCATGTCAATCTTGGTCAAGATGTTCGTTTACTTTCTCAAGAACATGCTAATTCAAGTATATCAATACAAAAGCAACTTGAACCAAAGATAAATTTCAAGAAGATGGATCCATGACAGCTTTTGGGTGTAAAACCAGTTCCTGAAGTTCATTAATTCAAAGTTTACATGGATTATGACAGGTCAATGAAGAAGTTACTTTGTTGAACACACGACTCGAGGTTCAACACTTTAGAGATACACTACTTCCAAACACTGGGGTAATGGTTAAGATGTCATTGATGAAGGAACAGTCATCAATGAACAGTATGATAAAAGGGTGAATAAAAGACAGATGCAGACGCAAGAGAGTAAGATTGATATGGGTAAAGCTTGGTTGTGATTTGTGTTGACAACATAATAGCATTAGGACAGACTAACAGGCAAGATGACGCAGCAGGGTCATTGGAATGATACAGTGCTGATGATGTAGATATCAGACCCATTATGACAAAGAGCAATGGTTGAGGTACAATTGATGCTGAATGCAATATTCTTTGCTATAGGATTAACAGTATATGGAGCAACCTAAAATTTGTTGGAAGGTCAGGGGTGACCAGTATATCCTGAAATATGTAAGTTAAAAGTTCTATGCTTGATTCTCAACTGATAACCAGATAACTAAATCCTCAATACAATACTCGAGTCTGAAAATATTTTTGCTCAAAGAGGACAGTTGCCAATTTCCAAAAAGATTTTCAAGAATGGAACAATTTGCATTGCTCTCAACTTTAATATCAAAACATCTTTAAAATCAGGGCACATAGGTTGATTAATTTTTAAATTAAAACAATTATAAAGCAGATTGAAAAGGAAATTGAAGTACTTGAAACAATGACATCGAATTTAGCAATAGTGTGGTTATTACGTAAGGAAAATGAGACTTTGAAACACATTACAAAGATTTCTGATGACTCTATTAAAATCACGAGATCTAAGACTACAGAACAACACATCTTTGTCCTTGCTATAATGCTGAATTAACGCTCAGATTCAGGAAAGGATTTTGCAATATAGTGCTTTAAAATGAATTAAGGAAGTTAAAAGGAAATAGTGTAGATACTAAGTTTGATAAAACATCAGTCTTGGAGAAACCGGTGTTACCATCACTAAGAAACCAATCAGTTGTTAGACAACCGAATGCGTTTAAATCTGAAAGGGCTCAAATGTCAAAACAACGGTTTGCCTCCCAAGTTGATGTGAATAAGAATTTGTCAAAACCAGTCACTCAACATTATTTACCTAAGAAAATGGAATCCACCTTTGCAAAACCTGATCACATGATTGCATCTAGCTCATCTAGGAATAGTTCTAAGAACATGCCAAGATTTAGTTCAAATGACATGGTTCATAATCACTATCTAGATGTAGCTAAGAAAAAGATACAAGAAAGAGATAGGAACTCAACAACTAGTGTGCCTACTTCTGCGAGAATTCAAACCACTACTAATGATAGAAAACCAAACCCTAGGAACAACAATCAAACATCTAGGAGTTTGCCTGTATCTAAGAGTAGTCACGTTACGATAACGGTTGTGCCCAAAGCAGATCACTCTAAGAGTTCTAGTTCTTTTTCAGATTCCAAAAACTTTGTTTGTTCTATATGTCATAAGTGTGTCTTTAATGCAAATCATGATGCTTGTATAACAAAAATCTGAAGGACGTAAAATTACGTTGCTAAGACTTAATCAATAAACCCCAAACAGTTACAAAACCGTTAGATCAAAGAGTCATGCTCAGAAACTAGTAGGCAGATCTTTATAGGGAATAGGTTTTCTCCTAATAGATTATGTTGTTGCATGAGACAACATTCTTAGATTGAGCTTAGGTGGAAACCACAGGTAGATTAGGCATATTCGAATCTGTGGTCTTAGGTGGATTCCTACAGGGAAAGTTATTCGACTTTGCAAAGCCGGTTTGATAGTGAACCCTCATGGTCAATTGATAGATATCCCTATATCACTATGCATGCTAAACAAATCTGGATGTAAGTGCAGGTACATCAATTAATGTTAGAAGGAACAAAGTCTTTGATTTAAGTGCATGTACCTTATGTAATGTAACAAGGGAAATCTCAGGAGTAGGGTTGCTGAAAAAGATGATATTCAGATACCCATTGTCAAAGTGGTTCAAGATGATGCTATAGAAATAGACGTTTGATCACCACAGCTCAAGTCGAACCTCAATGTAAAATCACGTTTGAACAAAATGTTCAAGCCTCGATCACAGTTGTCAAACGAACTTCATAAGCAGCTGGTGACTAGTAACACGTTCATAATGAGCTGGTTTGCTACTTGGTCCTTGTTCGACGAATATTTAAATGGAAAAATCAAGTTTTTTTTAAATCTTTTTGTTGTCGTACTACTGTGGCATCAAATAATCGTCACAACATCTTGATTAACTTCATGATTAAATCTAGCTACAACTGTCTCTGATATGGAAACTTGATTTTTAAATATTTTTATTCTCTTTTATTTTTGATATATTATAAAAAATCAAAAGAAATAGAATAAATATAAAACCTAAAAAACAAATATAAAATCAGAAAACAATTTCAAGAACTAACAAAAAAGAATCTTCTGACATGTCTCTTGGACATTCGATACCTTTAGTACCTCAGAAATGTTGATTAACATGAATACGGGCGTGTAAAGACGTTTCGACATGAGTTTTCAATGCTTTCAAAACATGTGATATCTTAAATTTTCCTAAAATGATTATGTACCATTTCAGTGCATTACTCGGTCTCGAAATGTTTATAGGGGAGTGTAAGCCTCAGTGCGCTTACCATAACGAGAAGAGAAGTCTTTATCATGTTTTACAATCGTTTGAACACAAATTTTCAAAAAGAACTTTCAATAGTCAAAAATTGTCTACAATATATTTGTGTTATTTTTCCTTAAAAAGTGGTATTTGTCTTAAATTGTTTTTATTTTATTTTGTATTTGTGTTCAACACTCCGTTCTCTAATATTTCAAAGATTTGTAGTCGTTTTTTAGATGTCATTTTATGTGAATCATCTGAAGGGAGCTTTTTAAAACAAAGCCTTTTAATGTTGTAGGGTACAGCTTATAAATGTATTTATTATGTACTCCAACACACATTCTGTGAATTTAAAAAGTGGAAACATTTAATGTCAATTATTAATATACATTGTTCACTATAGCATCTCACTCAGTCTTTCAACTTTTGTGTGTCATATCAATTTTTCATATGTAAGTTTTAATAAAAATTGTATCCAATATACTGTTCATGAGGAGCTATCGAAATCTGAATTTCATGTATTATCGTGGTATTATTGTTGGTCCCATGGAATTTTTCATGTTCAAATTTCTAATCATTTGTTTATTTCAAAATACTAAGTGTATTATATTTAAAATAATGGAGAAAATATTATTTAAATATACATTTATAGAGATGTGATCTTTAAGAATCTAAGTGCAAACTCTTTCTTTTTGTGCTAAACCAATTTTCGAATCTCGAAGCACTGTGTCGGGGGAGTATTTGAAAATAAGCAATTTGTCAGAAAATGGTTTTTATGGTTAGATTCTAGACCCAAACAACCTATTAATTTCATTGATGATTCTATAGTTAAGGTGGTTAGGTTGGTATAAGTCCTACGAATCCAACTAGAAAACAGAGGGATCTACCCAAGGACACTCTAGAGTTAGAAATAGTAGTCCTTAGGGATGATTGGAGATGATGTGAATAATGGGATAAAAAGTCGACTAAAGATTGAGCTAACATTGGAACAATCACAACCAAGGTGTTATAATGGACTCTGGTAAGTTTGACGGAGTAGAAGATGGAAAAATAAAATGTATGGAATAAAGGGTGAAAGAACGAATCCTCCACACAACTTAGGCAAAAACCAGGTCAATACATAATCTATCAAAATCACAAAGATGATTATTGATATTGAAGACGACATCATGGACCCAGTGATGCAATGCACAACCCTTCCCACCATTCGAGTTTCTCTCAAAAGAAACTTGTCTCATTTGTCACGGAGATACACACGTTATCTATAGACATCTTACTTCAAGATTGTTAATATTAAATAGGTGGCAGTCTGCTCCAGCCTCTGATTACCAGAACCAAAAGTGAACAAATCGAGTCTAGAGCCAAGAAGAGATCAAATTATAAATCTCATTAGGACACAATGTCAAAATACACTTGCCAGAACATCCGAGTGATACTTAAGTATTCATAGTGAAGACGGAATCAAGCTTGTGATAACATCAAACAAGCTCTTGGTAGGTGACTTGCTCTTGGTAGGTGACTTGCAAGATTCTATATGAATCAAGCTTGTGATAATTGGATATCAATTTTGGTCCAACAAATGAATTGATAACTTAATCAGAAATATAGTAACTATCTGATTCACTCTTAACGTGTTGTCTGCTTTGAGACGTTCTGGTAATGAGAACTAGCAAGCATGGTGAACCTAATACATCTGTGTTAGAAGATCCTAAGCTTTGAGCTGGAAACCCTGTCAAGGAGATTCTTTGAATCTACCTGAACACAAGTATAGTATTTATACTATATAATGGGAAACCGGAGGTTAATGCAACCGAACTCAAGATGAATGACAAAGCCATATTCATCTTTTATTGCTAACTATTTTATTTCCGGTTAGAAGACGGTTGTTGCAGCTTATTCCAGCTACGAATAGTTCATTAAACTCATGTCATACTCAAGCTTTCAAAAGTCATGCATTCAAGTCAAGGTTATTGATTCTAATCTTCCCCTACATCAAAGAGCCTCAAAGTCAAATAAAGAATAATAATTTAGGGAGATTGATAGATTAATCCCATATGTCAAACAAGAATGTAACAAAGTATGAGATGTTGGTCAGAGCACAAGTTGATAATGGAAGTCAAATCAAGTATGATTCAAAGTCAAGGAGAGGATGCAAGTAACGATCTTAAGAATACAAAGTCAAAAGATAAAGGAAATGTGAAGGGGGGGTCTCAAAATCAAAGATCATAAAGTTGACATGAACCAAGCATTAAAACCAGGACAAGACCATAACAACGGCAAAAGTATAAACATCCAAACATCTATCTTTAATGTCATCAGTGGTACAGAGGAGTTTGAAGAAAGAGACCTTAACATTGGGGGAGATTGTTAGCCTTAATTATATTAAGTCAAACAAGAATGTTATCAGTCTTAGAAAGTCAAACTAGGTCTTGTATTGTAATAGGCTAGTTAGGTTCAATGGGATTGGATTGTAATATAATATTGTCTGTGTTTCTGGCTCAAAGCCCAAGTTAAACCAAGCCCGGCCTGTTTACAAAGCCCAAGTGCCAAGATAGCAAGGCATGGGTATAAATATCCCATCACCACACTTGGTGAAGGGTGTTGGTTACATTTCTATCACTTGTAATCCACCAACTCTCTAATATAATATTCCATCTTTGTTTCTCTCTCTACTTTCTCTCTCTAAGTTTTCTTCTTATTTTCTAGCTTATTGGTAAAGGTTAGTGTTGTGTAACGGATTAAATTAGTGTTGGACTTAACAGAATGATATCATCGACATATAATAATAAATAAGGAATGTTAGTCCCGCGATGGAAAATAAACAACGAGGAGTCGGTTTTGCTATGCTGAAAACTGACTCTGATAGCATAAGAGGTAAAGCGCTGAAACTAACCGCGCGAGGCTTGCTTAAGCCCATATAATGATCGCTGCAGGTGACAAACATAATCAGGGTGAGCGGGATCATTAAAACCTGGAGGTTGATGCATATAAACTGTCTCAGAAAGATAACCATTAAGAAAAGCATTCTTCACATCCAATTGATGAATAGGCCAAGCACGCAAAACTGCAAGACTCAAAACAACATGAATAGTAGTTGGTTTAACCACTGGACTAAAAGTCTCATCATAATCAATAACCTGCTGTTGACTATGTCCATTGGCAATAAGACGAGCCTTATACCTGCTTAATGAGCCATCTGCATGAAACTTATGTCTAAAAAGCCACATACAACAAACAGCATTAACTATAGCTGGATGGGGTACAAGAACCCACGTTCCATTAGTAATTAGAGCATTATATTCATTCAGCATAGCTTCTTTCCAGTTAGGGTCCCGAAGAGCATGAACATGAGAGCGAGAAAGCAGTGAAGTAGTGGTAATATGACAATTCATACTTTTAAGTGGTTTAAAAATGTCAACTTTAGCACGAGTGACCATGGGATGCATAGACACAGTTTGGGTGGAATTATCTATGTGAGAAGTAGTATGGTTGGTACTCGATTAGGGTGGTGTGACAATTTAGGCTTAAGATTGTGTATGGGCTGAAGGTGCAACTGATGTTAGGTTGGGAGATGAATGTGCATGAGGAGGTAAAGTAACAGTTAGGCTGGGTGGAGCAGATATAGGTTAGGCAATGGGTGTACTTGAGTTGGGTGAAGGTTGGACGTGTTAAACAATTGGTTAAGGTGTGGGAATGATATTGGGTTGTATATTTGGTAATATTGGTGGTAAAAGGAAGCCATAAGAAGGTTTAGTAGAAGACGTCATAGTCTCGAATGGGAAAACATCTTCATCAAACCGTACATGTCTCGAGATAATTATCTTATTGGAGGATAACTCGAGACATCGATAACCACAATGATTGGCGGGGTAACCTAGAAATATGCAAGGTGTAGAACAGGGTTCGAGTTTGTGTGTAACATCAACATGAGGATAACAAAGACATCCAAAAACACATAAATGTTCATATGTAGGTGTTTGGTTATAGAGTTTGGTGAATGGTATTTCGTTATTGATGGCGGTAGAAGTTAATATGTTCAAAAGGTAAGCGGCCATATTAAGAGCTTCCACCCAATAAGAGGGAGGTATGTGAGCTTGAAAAAGCAATGTACGGATAAGATTATTAATGGTACAGAGCATACGTTCAGATTTTCCATTTTGTTAGGAAGTACGTGACATCTGGGCAAGTGTGTGTTTTACACATTTCGTCTCGGTTTCAATATGGGCTAAGCCCGATAGTAAATAATAAACAATACATCTACTAATATTATTCGGCCAATAAACTCAATTAATTATTCATCGTTGATCACGATCCCGTCAAAGAACGTGGTCTCGTGGAATGTAAAGCTGGACAACTTAGTTTAGCTGAAGCGTTATTCAACAGAACTATACCCACCCATGAATGATGTATATAAATGGGTCAGTTTCTGAAATAAAAGAACCAATTAGTCCCATCCCACGTCGGCCAAAAATGCAAATGAAGTCTACTTACTCATGATATTAGTCAATAAACATAGCGAATGATTTTTCACTAGATATAGCCGCCCGAATCTCAGGATCTATGTTACTATGTGTCTCTTTTGTCAACTTTGGCCCGTGGACTCATAACATATTTCTAATATTGGGTACGGTATATATAAGATTGTACTTTCTAGTTTACGATTGTACTTTTTCGTGTAAAACTAGAGTAAACTTTGTCAATAAAAATGTTTAAATGGCCAAGGGAGGGCAATGGATGAGAACTATCTTGACACACCCCATGGGTGCAGCCATTGGTTAAAAAATATCCAACCCCTTGACTCGTTACAAAAGGGTGGCTTGTATGTGCTATCTGAAACAAATAAATAAAACCGCCCCAATCCATGAGTATACTTCTGCAATCCAAAAATAATAATTACCTTAATTATGTGCGCTTTGTTCGAGAAAACAAAAACAGAAATCGGATTTTTTATAATGAACCATCGATTCAAAATCCAAGTCTTTAGTGTGTAGTTATATGTCATCACGTTTTCAAGAATGAAGACACGAGGAGATTGGTTATTAAAATTGAAGTAGAGGTTAAATTCCTAGAGTTCAATGCGTTGCATAAAATATGTGTAATATGTCGTCTCATTACACTAGTAGTAGAGCCTTATAGTTAAGGGTATTTCCACTACGTGTGCAAGCCGATGTACTTCATGTGTAAGTATCTGATATTAAGGCATTAATTTCTTACATACTCCATAACTACATTTGAATGTTTGCAACTTTATGACATTAACAACCAAGCCGGAATTACAAATGGTGCTTTTTAAACAAATAAGTGCAACGACGGTTCAAAATTTGTTAGAACGCATCGTTAAATTTAATTCAAATTTTGTTTCCTTAAACGGTTAATGGAATGGTGAAACAAAAAATAAAATGACTATTATGCATCTGGCTTGTCGGTAAGCACGGAGTTTCACCCATGGGTGCAGCTACCGGTTACAATAGGTTCGCTTGAATGTGTCATCTGGAAACAAAAAAAAAAAATTTTAATAATTTGAAAAAAAAAAAACGCCCATTTGTCTCTCTTCGTGGATCCATATTATTAGTTACCTTAATTATGTGTTATTTGCTTCAATAACATAATCACCGTCTTGTTGCATGAAAAAACTAGCAACTACTGAGAACATGTGATAGTTGGTGGAAAAACTTACCTTTGGCTGGTGAAGTAACTGATTGTTCCATCAACTTATCATTGTCTATGTTATGAAAAATATTGCAACAAATAATCTTTATACTATAAATTGGAGGGGTGCGCCAAGCTCATGAAGTTCAACGTGTTTCAAGACATGTTTCCTATTTTGAGTTTTTTTGTTTTTTATATACACAAAAAATAGTTCCATAGGCATCGTACAAGTTCTTGTTTGTTCTTTTATGTAAATTAAGTATCATGCGTAGAGGTTGTAACAATCTTCAACAATGTTGAATACAATTAATTTTAAGTACATTTTGACAAATGTCAACAATAATTGCCTATTATTTTTCCTATTTGATGGATAGTAGCACTTTTGATTATTCTTTTCATCTAATTTGACATGTTTGATGAATATTATTTTTCCTATTTGATGAATTTCATTATTTCCAGCTAGAAAGATATCATCAACATAAATGACGAGAGCAAGAAAGTCATTGTCTTTCTTGTAAGTCAATAAAGATATTTGTGCATAATTTTGCTTGAAGCCAAAGGTTAGTAGAAAAGTAGTGAGCTTTGTGAACCATTGCCTGTTAGCCTATTCCAAACCATATATAATCACTGATTATTATGAAATTTACGTGTCAAAAATCTACGTAATAAAAATATTACAGATTTTTTAGTTTTGCTAATTTAAGGATAATTTAAGTAAAGTTGATTGTAAGAATTTAAATCATAAAATCACAATCAAGTGCTTTTCTGCATCCACATTTATAGAAATTGTATCCGCCTCTCTTGAAATCTTTATCAAATCATAATCATTGGTATGTAACGACTCACACTTAAATCGGGTATCAAAAGAAAAGAATTAGGTAATGAGGATGCTTAGACTTCGGCTTTATACAAATGCTCAGTTAGAATTAGTGAGACTTCACACTGTCCACGTCAAAGTGTGCACACTATGAAGTCGCATTTAATTCAAACTAAAATGAGCTATTCACAGTGTCCACCTCTAAATGATAATTAGTAAGACTTCATATTGGCTTTCATTAAGGAACTTGTGAAATTGGATTTGTTCTATAACATTATTTGTTAAACCAGGCGAGTACCATGGCTTAACAATTGAAATTTCTAACGGCATGCAATTAACGATATACGATATTTTGGTAAGTGTTTTGTGTAACGTTCAAAATATGACGTGAAAAGATCAAAATATAATTGCAAACGTCGTAACATGCAATAATTCAACTCAAGAAAAAATTCTTAATATGTATCAAATAATATTTAAAATCATTTAGAGAAACTGGAAATAAAATATTACAATAATTATCAGCTAATAACTAACAATGCATGTAACTTGTCATGTAATAACTAACAATGCACCGTGTAAAGATATTCAAAGCATGTAGGCCCTTTAACATGATGCAATAGTACACGCAGATAGCAATGGTTAAATGTAATTTTGATTTTCTAAACATACTTATAATTAGGTTTATATATCTTTCATAAACATTAAATTTGTCAAATATACGCAAATTTTTATTTTATGTATTTTTAAATCCCAAAAATACTTAATAATTATAAATGAAATAGAAAATGACTATCGTACTCCTAAATTGTACAATCAATCATATTTATCACACTCCTGATTTGACTTTGATTTTGTTTATTTATAAGATGGTCCTTGAATCTTGAAAAAAAGGGGGGGGGGGGAATCAAATTGTTCTATGGCGTTTGTTTAATTGCGAGTATGATGGAGCTTTCTAATAAGAGAACTGGCACATGTTTTTAGCTTAGATACTATGTTCTCTATTGGTTCATCTTCATTTGAAAAGGCATTCTAGTTACGAGAGTCCATATGTGCAACCCTTGCAATTAAGTGCCAAAGATATGTTTCATAAAGAAGGGTAAAATAGAAGGGTATAATGGTCAACTTTAATCTAAATTATATTATAATGTGTTTACTGAGATTTTAAATAATTAAAAAGTATTTGAGATATATTTGATAAATTTTAATTGTTTATAACGGTGTATTTACGCAATTCCTCCTTCTAAATTAAATATAAAACTTTATTAAGTTATATCATACATAATTTATATGAAAAATGGGCTACAAAGTTAATTATATCATAATCATAGTAGAACCTATACATAGACCAATAACATCGCTATATGGCTCTATTCATTTACAGTGGTAGAGCCAGAAGCAAAATTATGGTGGTTCCTAACCTTTAGGTCGAGACAGAAAAAAATGGTCAACATGTCAAGTGGGTCGCGTCAAAGTGCATCATTATTTACTACATTCAGCGTAATTCTTACGTGTGTACAATAACATTTCATTTAAAAATAAACTCACATGTAGATAAGCCAAGTTATTTATTGTTAAATAAGCATTTGCTTCTATAACATGTCGATAAACATAAGATGAAGAGGCTAGGGATTTAGCTCAAAAGGCCAAGGTGAAGTGGGCTCTTGAGGGTGACGAAAATACGAGTTTATTTCATGGTTTGTTAAATAAAAAAAGGCGTCAACTGTCCATTCGAGGTATTTTAAAGAATGGAGAGTGGATTGAGTCTCCTACTGTTGTCAAGGCTGAATTCCTCGAGTAATTCACGAACCGGTTTCAACAGCCTACTTGTACTCCCCCTACATTGGATTCGAATACGTTTAATTCCCTATCTCCTAGTCACCATGACTTCTTGGAACGGCCTTTCTCTCATGATGAAATTAAAAGGGCTGTTTGGGATTGTGGTAGTGACCGAGCATCGAGGCCTGGTGGTTTCACTTTCAAAATTTTCACCTCATTTTGTGATCTAATAGTAGATGATGTGGAGAAATTTGTTCAGGAGTTCTTTTGTTCCAATCTTTTTCCCAAAGGTTGTAACTCCTCTATTATTGCCCTAATTCCAAAAGTTCCTAATGCCAAATCTGTTTTTGACTTCTGTCCTATAAGCTTAATAGGTTGCCAATACAAAATTATTGGTAAACTATTAGCTAATAGGCTTAGTACCATGATTGGGAATTGCGTAAGCCCTGTGCAATATGCTTTTCTCAAAGGAAGATACATTCTTGATAGCCCTCTAATTTTAAATGAAGTTTTGGCTTGGTATCGTCAACACAAAAAGGAGCTTATGGTTTTTAAAGTCGATTTCGAGAAGGCTTTTGATTCTTTGCGTTGGGACATCTTAGATTTGATTTAGGAAAAGTTTGTTTTTTGCTCTAAATGGCGCGCGTGGATTAGATGGTGCCTTTATAATGGCCGTTCCTCCGTCCTTATCAACGGATCTCCTAAAAAAAAAAAAAAATAATAAAAAAAAAAACCAAACATCAAAACAAACAAAAGTATATCAAAAAAGATGAATTCGAGCTCTTTAGAGGTCTAAGGCAAGGCGACCCCATGTCTCCTTTTTTTTCATTTTGGCTATGGAAGGTTTACACGCTCTCACTCGTAAGGCGGAGGTTCTAGGTCTTTTCAAAGGCGCTTCTATTGGTCAAGACAATATGTGCATTTCTCATCTCATGTACGTGGATAACGTTATCTTCTTTGGAGAATGGTCTTGGGTTAACGCCCACAACCTCATTAGTATGCTCCGGTCCTTTTACCTTATATCGGGGATTAAAATCAATATCCAGAAAAGTAACGTCCTTGGGATAGACGTCAAATGATGATGAGGTTTCTTTCCCACTTGTTATCTTGAAAACAATATCATTAGTTATCCTTTCCCACTTCCACTTGGGTAACTCAGGTTGTAGCAACAATCCTAAAGACCCTTGATACTCAACTTCCACTTCCAAATACGCTAAATACTTACTACCGCAACTAGCTATATCCTTCTTTTCATATCGCCTTCGATTAGTTAACCTAAAACCACCACAAAACAACGACCGCTCCAGGATGGATAGAATAACTTTGTCGTATACGACTTCTTCAATAGCCATGGTCTTACATCTCTCCAAATGGAGGTCCGAACCTTGTCTAACCAATATGAACCACTCTCCATCTCTTTTCACACTCGTTGGTCCAAGCCACGCAACATCTTATGTTGACGCGTTCTTTGCTTTGGACATCTTATCTTATGCCACCAACATCCTTTTCTCAAACCTAGATCGGATCATCGTACATCTATCTCGAACTCATTCTTGGCTTCATTCCTTCTTCCTACTCCATGTTACAACATCTACATTTGCCTTTCCCAGATGGTACTTGGCCTCGAAATCAAACTCACTAAATAACATCCATCCATCACCTTTGCCTCATGTTCAATCCTTCCGATTGAAAGTGTGTTGGAGACATTCATGATCCGTATAGATTACTCTCCATGTCTTGTTCACTTAATGCCTCTAGCATTTTAAGGAAAAACCTACCATGTTAGTCATGCAATCATTCATAAGAACCTTCAGTTGACACGATGTACAAGAAATCACCTTCTCCCTTTTTCCAAGCATGCTTCTCACGTCATAATATACTACGAAATTGTCTGCTCCTTCCGACAATGCCAAGATCGGCCCATTACCCATTTGATTCCTTCCACATCTAGATAGCTTCCTCTTTGCTCTGCTTCCATGTTGTTGGAAAACTTCATGTACATCTTCTCTTCCTTTAGTGACTCCACGATCATCTTCACGTGCGACTCGTACTCCTCCTTAGACTTCGGGTCAGTTTAAAATATCGTCTGTATATATATGTTAACTAGCTTGTCTATATATGACCATGCACACCCGACTCATTAACTCTATGAAAACCGCTGGTGCATTGGTTAACCCAAAAGGCATAGCCATAAACTTCAACGTGTCCATTACGCATCCTAAAAATAGTCTTAGCTACGTCATCCCCGTGCACCCTCCATTGGTGACATCACATACGAATTTTCTATCTCACTCTTCTCGAGATAATCTATGCACATTCTAAACTACCCACCTTTCTTCCTACCAAGCAATACAAACGCTTCCCATAACAAGTTACCATTCGAACCAACCCTCACCTTGCAACTCCTGCAATCATTCCACACCTCTTGCCTTTCTAAAGACGTCAAACGACACGAGCCTTCGCAAATCGGCGTCGCTCCTTGTACTAATTCCATACGAAATCCTATTCTACGACGAGGGGTAAAACCTACTAATTCCTTAGGAACACTTTAGAGGGCTCACATACTACAAAGATATCACATAATCTCAACTCATCTTCCTTGGTACTCCTACGAGACCTCGTATCCTCTTTAGTTCGTTTTCTCCATGAACCTTAAGCACTCTCCAAATTACCAAGGCATTTTAACTACCTTCTCGTGGCATACCATCTCAGCCTTATGTCTCAACAACCAATTCTCTCCTACGACTACATCAACACTCTCATAACTAAGAGGTACTAAATCAAAAGTAAAACGAGAACTCTCTAATTCCAACTTGGGATCGCGAATAATTCCATTCGCTTCGCTACCATCAATCGCACCACCCAGAAGATACGTCCTAACACCAACTCTAGCACCACGCCATGAGGAAATTTCAAACTTCACATGCACCAATTGGTATGGACCCAAAAATCACACGATTCCAAAAAGAAAAAAAATCAACCGAATGTAAACGTCGACAAGAAGAACGAACCTCCGACCTAACAAACGCATCAACGATTGCTAGAAACACCCCCAACGAATAATACCACGTACCACGACCCATTAATTAAAAGATTAAGAACCTTTGTACCAAAACCGATTTTTACCCAAGGAAACTTTCCCTCATAACCTTATACCAATCATTTTAAAACAATAGAATCACCTTAGTTAATAATGCAAACAATTTTAAGTGTAAAAATAAATTTAAATAAAATTTTCATAAACTTATTTTAATTATGGTTTTCGTAAAATAAATCAAAAGATGATTTTGAAAAAAAAAACGTGTTGCATTTTATTTATATAATTTATTTTAAAAAAAAGTTTTTAACACCTAAACAATATGGTATCAATTACAACAAACTTACATTCAAATAGAATTTATGACTCACAACAAAAAAAACATCATGATAGCAAAATAGACTCCAAAATACCTTAAGAATTCCAATACCAGAATATTAATTTACTTGAAAACGAACACGACAAGAACTCTTACAAACCAAACAACCATAAGGACTCATCCATACCAACGGTCATAAAACCAAACCAAAAAGTATCGTCACCTTTAGACAAAGGAATACAATCAAAACGCTAAACGGAGAACATAGAACACCAGTTTTATGATAACACCCTAGAATACCAACACGAGCGTTGGATATCTCAACGAACAACGAGCTAACGAACCAACTTAAGAATCGCGATGATAATACCAACAGGTAACCGATGTATCCGCAAATGATAGATGAAAGGGAACCTTACCATCTACACAACCCAACCTAATATAATCGCCTGATCGGTTAAGAGAGGAATTCTCTAACCACACAACCATCCTCACAGGATCTCACATCACATCTACACTACCATCTACACAACTATCCAGACTTACATCCTTACATAATACATACAAGCAACAATGATCAATGCAATCAAAGTCACAAGTCCACGTGTGTGTTGCCTTTATAATTATGTTCGCGACCATAATTATAATTGCACCTTTTTCACACGTGTACTTACTTCCAAGACCACACATCTCAATGATAACACACATCTACCACATAGCACTTAATAATAATCCAAATATAACTCAAACATGATAATCCATCTAACAAACCATAAAATCCCAATTGACCAAATGAAACAGAAGTCACATCGTGACCCAAAATATAGGCCTCGCTTGGGTTTGACTTTTCTCTCTCAAAAGTCACCTAACTCCGCGAGTCCAGTAAGGTAAACAATCTCCCAACGATATCTCCTAGGGGTAGGGGAAGACATGACTAAAACAATAAAAAAATGGGTATATACTATTAGATCCCCATAATGAAAAAGTATATATTTCATATTAAATAGTAGTAATTCAAAACAGAAAAAAAAATTCAAACCTTTTAGGTAGCGGAAACATACGGTATATACGTACAAAAACACTTATGCCCTAAAATGAAACTATATGAGGGATCCTTAAGCTATAGTCTAGGCTCAACCACCAAGTTCTCTATAACTAATGGCTCTGATACCAATCTGTCACACCCCGCCAAGGCGGAAACGCAAAGCGTAAACAAGAATGGATATCAGAGGCTAACATGGAAAGGATAATTAAAACATAGCACATGGTATCTTTATAGAGGTATACTAAATAGTGTAATAAATGCAAAGACACAACGTGTCATGATAACATCCAACAAAAAAAATATCCAACGACCAAATATGAATGATAAGGATTACCATCCATACAAGTCTTACAATATCAAAACAAAGTCTAGAAATCAAATCAACATATTGCTCAAATAAAACGGCATAGCAAAATCATAGATCTTCAACTTGCATATATGGTCTCACTAGCAACTCTCCTAACATCAATTTCGATCACCTGAGTTACCTGAAAACGATGCTAAAACACGTCAACACTAGGTTGGTGAGATGCCATAGGTTTTAGACACCAACCTCAAAACATTTCAAAACAACTCCAACATTTCTGTGATAAAGATAAACTGTTTGCTTGGGCATATCTGAACGATACATACTCAATCAATCAGCTCATTAAACACATTCAATATCATATAACTCAAACACAATAACTCAAACTCAAAAATAGCTCGGCTCAACCCAAGTGGGGAAGGAACGATCCCACGATCCAAGCAACGCCGGCTCCATTTGTCAATTCATTTCAACACATAGAAGTACTAGCACATTGCACATGCATTTTTAAGCTCACTCCTATATATATCACAGTAATAAAACATCACATACTCAAGCATCGTTTCCACCCCAATGAAAAATCTTAGAAAAGATAGGGGCTATGACACTCACCTGATGCTAGCTTCCAAAATCCACAAATACTTCACAGAAATTCACGAACAATCTAAACAACATAAACACACAATAAGTTACCATCAATTAGGCATTCAACCCAATATGATGTAACCTCAACTATGATGGATGCCTATGTTATCTATCATAGTCCTTGTTGGAAACACGAAAAGTGTCGGTCACTTCCAAAGTTGTAACAAGTCTTAGCTCGTAGTTAGTATAAGGATTAGATTAGTAATCTAGTCCGGCCCAAGGCCCATGGGTGGCCCAACTCCAGCCCATGGCCGGCCTCTATGTAGTATTTATATCCCTCTCCTAGTCTTGGAGAGGGTTGGTTGTTCCATTGTTAGTAGTTCCATTTTCCACACATTCATTTTATACATTCATCCATTTTCCATCCAATTTCTCTCTAACATCCAACCCACATCTCACTCTTGTTCTTGCTTGATCTTAAGATTACTAGTATTCTACAATTGGTATCAAGAGCCATGGAGTGGTGTGTTTAGATTTTTGTGTTTGATTTGTGTTCAAAACCTTTACAAAGAGCAAATTAGTGATTCAAATTTTTTGGCTTAAAAACCTTAAAGTTTTCATTTTTATTGTTCCTATAGGGTTAGTAATACTAGTTGTACAAGAATTTTTTGCTAAAAACCATTAAAAATCGTGTTTTTTTGAGTTTTGAAAATTTGGGTTTCGTAATAGTTAGAATCGAACTAGGGAATCGAACTAGAGGATCGAACTAGTGAATCGAACGAAAGGACCGAACGAGCTATTGCATAGGTTGAACCGAACGAGCTTCTTCAGTCTCAATCGAACGAGTAGCTTCTAGTTAGAACCGAACGAGTTGTTCTCTAGTTTGAACCGAACGAGTGTTTTTCACTAGAACCGAACGAGAGGATCGAACTAACGGACCGAACGAGAGGATCGAACTAACGGACCGAACGAGAGGATCGAACTAACGGACCGAACGAGAGGATCGAACTAACGGACCGAACGAGAGGACCGAACCAGTGAAAAACAGATTTAATTTAAACTTAACAAACTCAATTTTAAAGTATACGGTTATTTCTTTGACTTGTAAAATCCCGTGAAACAAACACTTGTCTTCCCGGTTTTGTCAAGAATTGTAAAATCCCGTGTAGTTTTAATTCAAGACTCAACAATCACGTATCAAACACAATTTCTTTCTACCACCGATCGATCAATTTGTAATCTTTTGATATCACAATGACGTCTCTTGCTGATAAATCACTTCTCTCTGGAGGAGACAACAAACCACCGATGCTTGAAAAACACTTGTATGATTCATGGAAAAGCAGAATGGAACTTTATATGATGAATAGACCACATGGAAGAATGATACTTGCATCTGTTGAAAAAGGACCACTTGTTTGGCCTTCAGTCACTGAGGATGGAGTAACAAGGCTAAAGGAATATGTTGAGCTAACTCCAGCTGAAGCTATTCAAGCAGATTGCGATATCAAGGCTATAAACATCATTCTCCAAGGCCTACCAACTGAAATCTATGCTCTTGTGAGTCAACATCGTGTGGCAAAGGATCTTTGGGAGAAGATTAAACTGCTGATGCAAGGAACGTCATTAACCAAACAAGAACGTGAGTGCAAGCTGTATGATGAATTTGATAAGTTCACTTACAAGAAAGGAGAGACGTTACATGAGTACTACTTGAGGTTCACTCTGTTACTCAATGATATGAACATTTACAAGATGCCGTTGGAGCAGTTTCAAGTGAACACCAAGTTCTTAAACACTCTTCCTGATGAATGGAGTAAATTTGTTACTGATGTTAAACTGGTCAAAGACTTGCACACTACCAATGTTGATCAACTTCATGCTCATACTGCAACTACATGAACGAATGCATGGAAGTTCGTTTGATGCATGAACGCAAACCTGATCCTCTTGCTTTAGTTGCATCTCATCAGTTAACTCAGCCAGCTTATCAATCTCATCTACACCCTCACCAACAGTCTCTATCTCAACATCACGTTTCACCATAATCAATCTTCCATAGATTGTTTCCCTTATCAAATCAACAATTCACAACAAATCACTAACACCTCTTTCACTACTTTATCTAACAATATGAGTATCGACCCACCCGTTCACCACCAACGTTTATTCTCACAACATCAATCCCACATTGGAATATGCTCACAACCATCAACAACAACACCTGAGTTACCCAACCAGATTCAGTCTAGTTGTTCCTGTGTTCCAGGAATGGGATGATCCAATTGACGCATTAATTTCACATGATTGTCTTTTCAACTGCTGCTTGTCACTTTCCCGGTATCCCACTAGAACAATCAGGTAAGGACTTCGTCTAAACCTCGTCAACAAGCTACCCATCTATGATGGAAAAAGTGACTGTGCAACCTGTTCAGGGAGACAACTTCTTATGCTGTGGAAACAAAAGAAAATACACACCTGGTGCAATTTGGTAGCAACACGGAGAAAACGGATTGTGATTTGTGTTACATTTGGAAAGGGAGGGTCATATTGCCAAGCAGTGGCACTAAGCCCAAAAGGAAAAGGGTGAAACATGGTTCAAACGATAAAGTGTTGTTGTTCAGCTCAAGCAAGGTGGTCAAGTTTACAGTGGAAGAAATAGCATTTTTGGCAGATCCAGAAACTTCCTTGATGTTCAAACCTCTCAGACAGTTATCATCACAATGTCTGCTTATCCAAGCCGATGATCTGGATGCATATTGACTCTGATTGTGATGAACTCAATTCAGCCAAGATTGCTCTCCATGGCCAATACTCTCATGGAATGGCTCAGATGCACTCAATGAGGTACACAATCAAGGATAATCTGAACTATGATTTATTTCAATACAAAGTGAGCAGATCATGACGTTTCTGAACAGTCTATTGTTGTGAGTCAGTCAGAAACTAGATATTACCATTGATAGCTAGATCATTCCTTTTTCTCAAGTATCTTGAGTGAAATCAAATCAGGTAACTGTCAGATCTTAAAAACTCTTCTGCTCACCAAGATGTTCTGATATTGGTCTATGTTGTGAACAAATAACTACCCAGTTGACGCATTGCAACATGTTAATACAGCTTTGGGACTACCGAGTATTGACAGATACAAAAGGAAGAGGTAAAGAGTTGAAAGAAAAACAAAATGTTGAAAACAGTTTTTCAGGATCAAATGAACAGTTTGCCGAGATTGTACATCTTAAGCAAAATCTTTTCAAACAAGTGCAAGAAAAGGAGTGTTTAATGAAAACAGTTTCTGAACTCAAAAATAAGTTGAAATTTGAACGGAAACAAAAATATAGAAAGAGAAATTGAGTTAGAAAAGAATATTTAGAACTTGGACAACATCATTTCAAAAGAGGTCAATCTGCGCAAACTGTTCGTATGCTGACTAACTCCAAAATTTGTTATGATCATTCCTCGAAACAAGCTCTCGGTTTTGAAAAACCTTTCTGTATAAAGAAAGCTCGGGAGTCAAAGCCAAAGCTGTATGATGTCCCTGATTCTGATGAAACATTAGAGCTAAGTGCAAAGAGTCGTTCAAAAATGCTTTTGATAGAAAAAAGATCCATTGTTTGTGAAACATAAAATAAACACGAAACCCATTATTATGATATTCTAATAAACGATTACTACAAAGATTTGTTGACTAACTGATTGTTTATTGTGAACTGCCTATTGGAAAGCGCTTCGGTCCCAGCTTTTGACCCAATCTCATTCTTCCTACAACCGTCATAGTTGAGGTTCCAAAAAGAAACTTTTTTTTTATTTTCTACAGTAATGTATGGTGAATAATAGCATGAAGAGCTAAACGCTATCTTACTGGCATGATCAGGTTGTCAAAGATAGATACCAATGCCATCAGCTATCACTAGGGGACGTGGGGTTTGAACTACAAAGGCTTGTTTTCGAGGATGAAATCATTTCGTTTATAAAAATTTAAAAAGATATCTTCAATAACTTCAAACCTAGTTCTTGGTTGACGAACTTGTCCGATGTCCAAAAAAGTCTATTTATCAAATGGTACAGGCTGTCGAACAACATCGCCTTGGAATCAGAACTTTCGAAGTTTAAATATGAATTAAGTTTTTGAGGAATATGAATGACTCTTGCACAAGCCATAGATACGGATATTGTAAAGAATGTTGTGAATTTGTCTGTGAATGCAAGTGGTGAAAATGTGACTGAAATGTCTAAAGTGTCTCGAACTCGAGGACTGAGCTGTCAAGAATAGATTTTGTTGAGTAAAGAATCTTACGATAAACTTTGCAAGTGTTTTACAACTCGTAAAAACATTGCATCTCTTTGGAAGCTGATTCTAAATTAATCAGAAATCTTTTCAACATGGAAAACAGTTGGTTTTAAAATCACAAAATGCTCCCGGTTTTACTCGTTGTTCGAATTAGTACATGATTGAATAGCTCAGTCTCCGCGAACGACACTGTTAGTTCAAGTTGAAAGAGCCAAATTAAGTCCTTAAAAGGAAATCTGGGGAGATAGTTCAGTCAAAATGGATATGGATGAAATTGATAACTCTTAACATTGAATTGGAACATAGTGTGACAAAACTTGTTGCTGAGAACGAGCATTTGAAACAGATTTATAAAACAACTTTATGACTCGATTAAAACCAAAACGTGTACAATCAAAAAGAACAATGTGATGCGTTAATCTAAGCAAGTCAATAAAAGTCTGGGGAGATTTTTGATTTAATGCAAAAAATTCGGAACAGGTTTGGTCCATAGCAGCCCTAAAAAATGAGTTAAGGAACTTAAAGAAAGCGTTAGTAACAAGGAGACTGGTGACCCACTATGTTGATCCAAACATGGGTTCTAAGGATAACATGGAACCAAAACCACCAAAAATTGTGATTAAAAGGGACTGACTCACTCCGCGTATATTAAGCATACCCAGGATGAAGCTTTGGTCATAGGGATATAGTCGAACATGTAAAAGCAAATTACCCTCAAGATCCACTTTTTGAGTCTGCCTTTAGGTATGACAATGTCATTCAGGATTTGCTTTCACAATAAGTTAGATCTTGCCCTAGCATCAACAATGAGTCTCAGTAATTGAGGTCATACCGAGGAAATAAGGAAAAGAAAGTTAGTTTGCAGAAATCACTCATTCCCCAGAAAACACAAAACCGCCTCAACTTAAACATAGTTTCTTACTACAGCGTGTGTTGATTCTACAGGAGTAAGACTTTACTAATTATGATAGCGGATCACAGCCTTCAGGCAATACCAAGAATGATTGGTTTCTGCAACACCAGGTAGTAATTCAGAAGAATATGTAGAAGCTCAACCCTTGGAAGTTAAATCTAGTTTGGAATAAAAAGATTGGTACTGTTAAGATCATGGATCTGCGTTTGTGCAGAATCTCAAGAAACAAATAATTCTGATTATGTCTGTATTAACCGTTTGATGATTGCATGTCTTCTGATAATTTGTTGTGTTTCTTTTTGTGTGTGGAAATCTCGTGCTAAACCTAGAAGCATTAAATCTAAGAAAGATATTTGGTAACCAACAGAAAGTGTTTACTCAGATAGGATAAATTGGAGACCTACCGGTTGGACCTTTTATTGTAGGAAATGCGTGCCCCTTTAAAACTAGGATTACCCCTACTAATGAGTGCCTTCTAGGAAAACAATATTTTTGGTTCTAGACTCTGATCACCAACCTGTTGCTTAAATTTGGTATACTCAAGGAAAACCTAGGAAGAATAAAAATGATGAGTTCTGTTAGGCCAAAACTAAGGTGTACAACAATGTATGCTAACAAAAAAGGAACCAGTAAATACCGGGATCCACAATATCAATATTCATCTACTTCCCTGATGATTGCAGGTTGTTCCAAATCGTCCTCGGTATTGGATTCCGGTTGCTCGAAGCACATGACGGAGATCGCTCTCAGTCTCTACCAAATTTCGTTAGTAAATTTTGGGTTACAGTTTAAATTCGGAAAGATCAAGTTGCAGAGATAATGGGTTATAGAGACTATCAGATTGGCGAATCGTTACTATCTCAAGGTTTATTAGTTGAAGGACTTGGGCATAATCTTTCTCTGTGCGGAAAATTCTGTGATTCCAATCTTGAAGTGGCTTTTTGACAACACACGTTGCTTCATTAGCAATCTTGAAGGTGTTGTTTATTGACGGCGATCTCGAGGGGATAACCTTCTATACTATCTCTCTTGGGTATATGATGGCATCCTCTTCTATTGTCTATTGTCAAAGGCGTCTAAAACCAAGTCTTGGTTATGGCATCGTCGTCTTTCTCATTTGAACTTTGGTTCTATCAATCATCTGGCAAGACATGGACTTGTACGAGGTCTCCCTAAGCTCAAGTTTGAAAAGGATCATTTATGTTCCGCATGTGCATAGGCAAATGTTCTAAGAAACCGTACAAACCAAATCATGATGATACCAATCAAGAAAAACTCTATCTGTTGCTATGGATCTTTGATGGGCCAAATACGTGACGCGAGTGTTCAATGGAAAGAAAGTTCATCCTCGTTATTGTTGATGACTACTCTCGATTTACATGGGTGAACGTGTTTGCGATACAAAAGATGAAGCTCAGTCTTTATATCAACTTTTTAAAGATGATCCAAGTACGACTTAAGGAAACCGTCCGTCGCATCAGAACAGATAATGGAACTGAGTTTGTTAATCAGACATTGCGTGAATATTATGAGAAGGTTGGCATCTCTCATGAAACATCAGTTGCACGCTCTCCACAGCAAAACGGCGTTGTTGAAAGACGAAATCGTACGCTAATTGAAGCCGGTATGCACTAGTTAATTTATGAGAAAGCTCTTTATTTCTTTGGGCGAAGCGGTTGCAAAGCTGTTACACCCAAAATCGTTCTTTTTTTTTTTTTTTTTTTTTGTTTTTTTTTTTTTTTTTTTTATTTTTATTTTTTGTTCTTTTTTTTTCTTTTTTTTTTTTATTTTTTTTTTTTTTTTACAGATACGTCGTCGTACGGTTTAAAACACCATATGAGCTTTTTGCCAGGACAAACCTCCCGATCTATCTTTCTACATGTGTTTGGTTGCACTGTGTGTTGGCAAGTTACAACCAAAGGTCTGTATTGGTATTTTCATTGGATATGCACCCCACAAAGAAAGCTTTCCGAATTTACAAGTTGACGTACCCGTCGAATTGTGGAAAACCATTCACGATGATTTTGATGAGTCTGACGCGATGGCTCTGGAAACATCAGTTCGGACCCGTCTTATGAAATTGATCCCTGTATCACAACATGTTCAGGACTCATGCCCAAACCATTCGCCTTCAACTACCCATTGTACCACCTTCGAGATCTGATGGGATTTGTTGTTTAAAAAACCAATGTGTGATGACTCACTTATGTTGATTTACATGCACCAGATGTCATTGCTCCTATTTCCCTGAAGGTTGCACCTGAAAATGCTGTATCAACAGTTACCTTCATCAATACAGTTGATCAAGATGCACCTCACAAGTAACTCTCATACACCACAAGAAACCAAACACCTATTATTTCTCATGATGTTGAAGAAGATAATCATGATATTGAAGTTGCACATATGGGTAATGATCCGTACTTCGGTATTCCGATTCCAGAAGTTCCTTCTGATCAATCGTCGTCTCCAGTCGTTATTCATACAATTGTGCCTCCCGATCACCAAGTTTCTGAACACAATAGCAAATGGACGAAGGATCACCCACTTGAGAATATAATCGGCGCTCTTGACAGACCAGTTTCCACACGCCTCCAACTCCATGAACAAGCCCTATTCTGCTACTATGATGCCTTTCCTAACAATCAGTTTGAACCCAAGAACTCCAAAGAAGCATTTAACCCAAGCATGTGGATTGAAGTTATGCAGAGGAAACTTCATGTAATTTGAACATCTGAGGTTGGGATCCTTGTTTCCTCTGACAATGCATTTGTCATCTCATCTTAAGTGGATCTATTTAAGGATGGTTTGGAGGGTATTCTGAAAAATAAGGTCGGTTGGTTGCTCAGTTGGTTTCGTCAAGTAGAGGGTATTGATTTGAAGAGGTCATTCGCTTGGTTGCAAGATTGAGGCTTATACGAATTTTTCTAGCGTGGTTCTCACATGTAAATGGTTCATCTATCAATGGACGGTGAAGACTGCGTTTGGAATGGTAATCTGCGAGAAGAAGTTTATGTTAGCCAACCGGACGGATTTTGTGGATCCAGACAAACCTAACCACGGTATACAAGCTCTAGATAGATCTTTATGGTGAAGCAAGATCCAGTGCATGGTATGATATGTTGTCTTCATTCCTGATCTCCAATGACTTCTCTAAAGGTTCAGTGGATCCTACTATGTTCATCCGTAGAGAAGGCAATGATCTTATTCTGGTATAAATCTATGTCGATGATATTATCTTTGTTGCATCTACTCCTGAACTATGTGATCTATTTGCTAAAACAATGTGTTCAAAATTCAAGATGTCGATGATGGGAAAAATCTCATTTTTTTTGGTCTACTGATTTTCAAAGTCCCAGAGGCATCTTCTAAACCATCTAAATATGCTCTTGAATTCACTTAAAAAATATGGCTATGATCTTGTGACCAGGGATACTCCCATGGTGGAGAAGTCCAACTGGTTGAGGATAAAGAGGGATGCGTAGATCATCACACTTATCGTGGTATGTTTGGGCACCTACTTATCTTACTAGCCAGTAGACCTGCTACATTTTCGCTACTATGCGATGTGTGCCCGGTTTCTGGCTCGTTCCTTATTAAAAAAGCACTTAATGCAATAAAAAGGACTCTTTTCGATATTAAAAGGTACCGTACATCCGGGTCTTTGGTATCCAAAATGTTCTTCTTTTGCACTAACAGCATTGCAAATGCGGATCAAGTTGGTTGTCACGATACACGCAGTTGTACATCATGCAGTATACAACTTTGGGTGCTAGACTTGTAAGCTGGTCGTTAAAAGCATAAAAGCGTTGCGATAATCCAGTACGGAAGCTGAAGATATTGTTTGTCCGGTTGTTGTGCTCAATTCCTTTGGATCAGATTCATAACTTACCGACTATGGCTTGGATTCAATAAAAAATTCCAATGTACTGTGATAACAAAAATGCACTATTGCCTTATGACTGCAATAATGTTATCACTCTCTGATTCAAGCATATAGGACATCCGATTTCATTTCATCAAGAAGCATGTATGCGAACGTGTGATCGAACTTTACTTGTGTCAACCGAATAATCAATTGGCGACAATCTTTACTAAAGCTCTTGGCCGAGAAAGAATTGAATTTCTTATCAACAAGCTGGGAATGCGAAGTTTTACGCCAGGTACTCTGAAACAATTGGCAGATGAAGTTGATGAATAGTGGTGGTACCTATTCAAATATCATGTATCATAAGTATATACATAAAATAAGAAAAACACAAAAAGATTTTTATTTTCATTTTTTATAAAATCAGAAAAACCAAAAAGATTTTCTTTTATATAAACCTTTCAAAAACAAAATACAAACTTAAAAAATGAGAAAAATTCAAAAAGAAGTTTTTACAATGGCATGTCTTCTGCAATCGATAACATTTACGGTCTTAGAAATGTCATTTAACAATGACACAAGCCTGTAAATGAAGTTCGAGCAGAAGTTTCAAATGTTTTCAAAACATGCCATATGGCTTGCTATTATTTCAGATAGCAACCCGTGTCATCATACTTAAAGGCAAGTTTTCAAAAGAAACTTCGCCCTTCAACGGGGAATTCATTCTCGGGCATGGTAAACTTTATGACCATGCAATGGCTTGTGATACTTTGCAATTCCACACCGTGCTTCCTTTATCCATAAGTGTACGTTTCAGTGACATCTATGTGTATAAATAAGAGAAAATCTTTTTTTCTTGGTATTTGTTGTTTTGTCAGCATACAAAATCATTCCATCAAATTTTTATGAAAATATTTTCCATAATACATTTGACTTCTAAACAATGTCTACAGCCTCTTTAAATAGAAACAGGTCATGTTAGGGGGAGAGAATGTCAAATTTCTTTGTCATGATCAAATGAGCTGTAAAAAGGGAAAAAGAATCTAAACGATTATTTGTGCCTTATGTGTTACTTGGTTATGCCTTTAGGGTGTAGTTTGCAAAAATTATGTCTATAGGTATGAGAGATAAAACATTTAGGACTATGTGGGCTAGTTGTTTAACTTGAATATTACCTTATACAAAATTATTTGCCAAATTAATAACTTTGTGATAAAATGGGGGGCCATATTGTACAAGATAAAATTCGTTGTGGTAACTCCATTCATACCTGCCCGATCCACATCACTGTTCACTCTCTCACTTACACACTCAAAACAACACTCAAACGACACACCTTGAAATTTTTCAATCGAACCACTTTCAATCAGATTGGAGATTCATAAAATTGTGTATAGATGAGGGACCATATGTGCCAATGTTAAACTTATGTTATACCTTTACCAAACATCACCCGTCCCTTTCACTGTACACACACTCAACACACACTCAAACACACACACGAACACATCCCACTCGAACCATTTCTATCTAAGACTGAATCACTCCGTTTCAAATCTAAGGTATAACTTCAATCTCGATATTCATCCCCTAATCAACTCGAATCCCTAAAAGAATTGTGGGTTTTCGTCATTATTGATCATAACAGCCCTAATTACAAAATTAGGGTTCGTCAAATCAAACAATGGTGAAAACGTGTAATTATTAGAGGGCTTTTGTAGTTTTAGGAATAATATATGTATAGGTTAACCTAGCTTGATCATTTGTGGTGTTTTAAATGTGTTCTTGCTAGTTTTGTGTTCGAAAATATTGTGTAAAATGCGAAATAATGAAACAACATGATATGTTTGTGTATGAAAGTGTTATGCTAGTTAAGAGTTAAAAAGTCGATAATGCACAAATGTTAGACATCAATCAAGTATAAAACATATGAATCGAACGAGTGATTGGCTGTGTTGATCGAACGAGTGTTGTTTTTGAAATGATCGAACGAGTGTTGTTTTTGAAATGATCGAACGAGTGTTGTTTTGAAATGATCGAACAAGTGTTTATATGTGTTGATCGAACGAGTGCTTATATGTGTTGATCGAACGAATGATGTTTAAAAGGGATCGAACGAGTGAACCATGTATGGATCGAACGAGTGATTCCTTGAAAGGATCGAACGAGCGATTTTTTAAAGGGATCGAACGAGTGTTTTTTTGACTGGATCGAACGAGTGAAGACCTTTGTGGATCGAACGAGTGATTTTTTAAGGGATCGAACGAGTGGTGTCTAGACATGATCGAACGAATGATTTTAAAAGGGATCGAACGAGATACCACTTGACTAGATCGAACGAGTGTTTTACAATAAGGATCGAACAAGCACATATTCTAAGGACCGAACGAGTGTCACTCTTTGAGGACCGAACGAGTAGAGTTATCAACACTTGACCAATTTTTGACATAACACACTTAAGATCAAATTTTTTCTAACTAAGATTAAAATTCAACAAATCTCTTAGGTTAAAATAGACAGTAAAAGCTTGACAAAACCAAGGTTAACTATATTCGACTTAATTGTTAGGATAGGTGCCTTTGTCTTACACGCTATGTGTCTATCTAAGTAGATTGATCTTCAAAAGTGCTAAAAGTCATAAAGGTTCTCATGAATGAATGATTGTGTTTTCTTATAAACTGCACTCACTCTTTCTTAAACAGACTCATGGCACTCTCAATAGCGGATCAGATTGCTTTGGATGATGCATTGGTGGCTCCTGCTGACCGACTTAAGATTGGAAAATGTAATCTTCGCTTAAGTTCGGATGTCACATCAAAGGAAGCAACCCTTCAAGTGGTCTACGATGTGCTAAAGCTCACTCCTTTCTACAAGGCTTTCCAAGTCACTGCAGATGCTCCAGAGATCTATATGCAGGAATTCTGGGCTTCTGCTTATGTTCACAATCGATCTGTCCGATTTAAGATGAATAACAAGAAGCACATCATCGGTCTTGAGCAATTCAGGGACATTCTTCAAATTTGTCCTAAAATATATGTAAATTATTAGTGAGACTTATGGTGAATCATAATATATGCATCAAGGGAACGAGTTACAAAATTTTTCAAGAATTTCTCAGTAAATTCAAATTATTCAAATAGTGTACTCGGCATCATCTTAAAACCCTCAAAAATGAGGGGGAGCAATAACATGTTCCTCAATTTGTTATCTTATCTCATTTTGAGTCCCCGAACGTTAATGACAATTGATATCCAAAAATATCAAGGATTAACATTTTGAGATAAGGGGAGAAAATGTTATAACCGGACTAATAAATACTACAAAGAGAAAAATAAAATGGACTCAATGCAACTCCATAACCTAGCATAAACTACGATTAGGTGCACATGTTTAAGGGATGGACTTTTTAGTGATAATGAAAACTCTCAAAGTGTAAAATCTTTTGAATTAAATCAAACACTTTGATTGCAATTTCAAAGTTTTTGGAAGGATTGTGATGAAATACCCAAAATACTGACCACGTTCTTAAATTAAAAGGTTATAAGGCGGTTAGGCTTAGGTTTTCATTCCCAAAGATCCTGCCAGAACCGGAAGGGATCTACCCAGGGATATCACTAAGATAGTTATCAAGTCCTTAGTATGAATAAAAAGGAGAAAAAGTGAGAACAGGGAATAATGCCGACTGAGACGGAGCTAACACTGGAACAAACCTAACAAGGTGTTAGTCATGAAGTCTCGGTATGCATTGAAGGGGTTGAAGAATGAAAAAGAAAAGTAAGGATAAAGGGTGAAAATAAAGAAGCCCTCCATACACTTAGGCAGAAACCGGGTCAATACATATGCTGTCAGAAACACTCAGTGTTGTCTGACATTGAAGACAGTCATGGACCCAGTGACGCTATGCACAACCCCTCCCAGCTACTCAAAGTCAGAAAGACTTTGTTTCAAAACTCACGGAGATACACTCATTCTATGACTTTCCTCAACTCCGAGATAGTTGATATTGAAAGGTGGCACCTCAGCTCCACCTCCGATCACTAAAATCAAAGTGCACTATTGAGTCTAGAGCCAAAAGAGATCATCCATAAATCTCATTAGGACACTTGCCAAATTCTTCTTGCTAAATCACACAATGTGAATTACAAGACATGTTTAAGAGTCCTTCGCATAATCCTTGTGATTTTGCCAGAACATCAGAGTGAATTCATTCACAATGAAGATGGAAATCCTGCTTGAGTCACAACAAACAATGCACAGGTAGTAAACTTGTGCGATTCTTTATGAATCAAACTTGTGACAACTGGAAAGAAACGATGGTGCGATTCTATAAGAATCAAACTTGTTCCAGGAAAATAGGATCACGGATTGTATGAATTTTTGAAATGATAAACACTCTCGGTGTCGCAAAAACAATTTTGTAAGTGATACACCGATTGATTTTCAAATCAATTTTCTATATCAATCGGTGAGATAGTAACTCACTGGTTCACTCTTATCGTGCTGTCTGCTTTGAGACGTTCCGATAATGAGAACATGCTGAGTACGATGAATCTAATACTTATGTGTTAGAAAGATTCAATACTACAGCTGGAAATCCTGTCAAGAAGATTCTTCTCAAATTGAATCTATCTGATCACAGGTCCATCCTCACGGATTCGTAGTTGCCTTCCCAACAAACCCCCCTGGCGAATGACAAAGCCATATTCGTCCCCCTGCTTTATTGCTAACTGTTTTATGCAGGCTATGTAAAATGGTGGTGGAGGTTCCTGATTCCAGCTGGCTCACAAGATCCATAGCCACATGCTCATACCCGACCGACAAACATAAAGACATCATGAAAGCTCAAGTACATGTTTCAAGACTTCCGCTACTCTGATACCACACATCTTTCTAGAAGTGTCAAAGTGTTAAAGTTAAAGAATTTCAAGAAAGATGCAACATTAAAGCTTTTCAAGAATGGTATGAGCATGTCGGCCAGAAGTCGCAAGTCCACAAGGTGGCAAGAATACAAGTTGGCGTAAGAGATTTATAGCCCCCTGGTTGATGATCATCAAGATGCCAAGACACTATGTCAAATACAAGTTCAAGGAACCAGCTCAAAACCAAGAAGTCCAATGATCACTACAATGTCAAATACAAGTTCAAGGAACAAGCTCAATCCAAGAAGTCAATGATCACTACAACATATTCACAAGAGAAAGTCAAGAGTACGAGCTAAAGACTAAGGATAAAGCATAGTATGCTAGGTTTAAAGTTTGTAAATTGGAGTGACCTCCCTTAGGGGGAGATTGTTGGAAACACGAAAAGTGTCAGTCACTTCCAAGTTGTAACAAGTCTTAGCTCGTAGTTAGAATCAGGATTAGATTAGTAATCTAGTCCGGCCCAAGGCCCATGGGTGGCCCAACTCTAGCCCATGGCCGGCCATTGTAGTATATATACACCCTCTCCTAGTCTTGGAGAGGGTTGGTTGTTCCATTTTCCATACATTTCATTAATACATTCATCCATATTCCATCCAAGTTTTCTCTAACATCCCAACCCACATCTCACTCTTGTTCTTGGTTGATCTTAGATTACTAGTATTCTACAATCCTTGTTTAGCATCCTACTTGTAAATAACACTATCATTTCTCGTTCTTCGCAAATTTAAAATCCCTAATAAAAGGATCCGCGAATGCTTAGCCTAATAAACTTTCGTTTATTAAATGGTTAAGGGACAAAGCTAGGGCTCAACACGCCTGATCAAGTCAAAATTCATTCTCATTCTACCCATTGGGAAAGTCAAAACTGTGACAAAACACTTATTTTATTTTTGAAAATTTTTAAATTTTTTGGTATTTTTGCAAAAATTTTGGTGGTAAAAACGGGATTACGTGATAACAACGGCTGCAGGCAAAATCAAATCGATAACCATTTTATACATAAACCAAGAGTGTACAACACTAACAAATCCATTTAACATGCATATTACCAACATCCATAGCACATGTAAAAAGTGTACAAACAAGGATCACAAGTAAAAATTCCATTCCACATGTTTAAAAAGTAATCCTAAAGTGAGTTTTGCTATATAGAACATATATACACATAAATCATAATTATGAAAAGATTAGGGTGTTAGATAACCTTAGTGTGATGGAATAATGAATGGGAAACAAATCACACCCTTGTGATTTAAACCCTTGGCTTGAAATTATGGAATGAAAACCCTAATTTTCCAAATAAAAATCCTAGCTTCCTTTCTTGCTTCAACCCTTTTAAAGGTTTAATCAAACCTTTAAAACACCTTGAGGTATCTTAGATATGATGTATGAGTGTATGTAAATATGGTAGAAAAGATTGTGTGGTTTGGTTCTTGGTTTTGTGTTGTTGCCGTGGCCAAACAAAGAGGAAAAGGGAGAACAATATTGATTTTTGGTTAAGTGAAAGACTTGTGTGTTTATCTCTTGAAGTGCATAAGTTATATATATAAAAGGCTAGTCAAATGAAGTATTTCAAAGACCAAATGGTCAAGGGGGGTTGGGACGGCAACTTGGAGAGAAAAAGGGGTGACTAGTGATGTAAATCACTAGTCATGATAGAAGTCTTGCAAGTTCCATACTTGAACTTGTTGTTATTTATTACTTATGTTCTTATGTCCCCTTAGATGCATATCATCCTATGAAATCATGGAACAAAATGACTAGCTAGTGAATTTTATCTTTTATATCTTGCTAATACTTGAAGTATAAAAGATGTAGATTTAATACAAAGTGTATATTTGTAAATGTTTATGTCTTGGTTGGTTTTTCTTAGGTAGAAATTAGGCTAACATGGGTTATAAGGGTGCAGTTTTATAAAACTTTGGGTATTGGTTATAAAAATGGGTATTTGTTGAAGCGTAGATTAATTATGGTGGTTCCGGGTATACCTAAATGAAATTTTGTCGCGAAACGTACACAATTTACGTAACCAATAAAATAAATTGAACAAAGTTAATAATTATCCTCAAAATAATTACTTAACACTTGCTTGATGTAAACATTTAATTGTTTGATGCCCGTTTACATTGAATGATCATTTTTAGCTAACCGATTTTAGACTTAACGATTACGATTAAAAGCAAACGCGTACAATACTAAAAATACATAGTGAATTTATTAACGACGTCAATGACCCTAAAACACCATGTGTTATACATTTGATACGCTGAACACAAGTGATCTTTTGCATACTTCAATTTGAGCAAAACTTTTACTAAACCTTGTTTTGAAAGCTGGTTAATAGTCCTAAAGTTCAAGTGTGACAAACGACAGTGCCATAACCAAGACTTTGTCTTTAAGGCTATGGAGAGTAAAAAAATTGGAGACCACTTCATCATGTCCTTCCCTGTGAACCTGAATAAAGATTAGAGCCCCGAAATCCTAAAGAGTAAGATCAACACCATCTAGGTAATGCGAAGCAGGTGTGGTTTTCTGAATGACTACTTTCCAAGGATTTGAATCACAAAATTGCCCAACGGAGAATAGATTATGACCAAGTCCTTCAATATAGTAAACCTGTGAAATCAAAATATTCCCAATATGCAAGTCTCCATAACCCATAATAGCTGCAAAATGGTCATTGCCGAATCCGACAGTACCAATAAACTTGGAAACAAAATTGATGAGCTTGTCACGTTATCCAGTCATGTGCTTGGAACAACCATAATCTAAGTACCAAAGAACAATTTCTACTATCTACACAAAAGGAACAAAGAAAATGGAAATATATACAAGATTCTGGATCCCCAACTTTTGATTGGGTTCCAAACTATTAGCAATCTTAGGTTACTCCAAGAAAACTAAACTTACTTGGAATGGAGCTTCAGAATTTCAAACAAGAGCAAAAATAAGGCTTATATGGGAAAATGGATGACCATAGCATATATGAGAGCTTTTATTTAGGGAGTTATAGCAATGGATTATCTCATTCTTGTGTAATCATTTGGGTGCAACAGCTGGAAATGCATATGGTTTGAGTCCTATTCCTATAGGCACAATAGCGGTAGGAGTGATTTAGTGGTAATGGGGCACCTTGTTCCTTTCCCAAACTAAATTTTCTTCCTGTTGGTATCCATCTATTTCCTACAGTGGTAAAGACCCTTCCATCAGTTGTTTGTCCATGAATCTTTCTTTTTTTGTTTTGACAGATTTAGCCTTTTTTCGTATTTTGCACATCATATAAGATAACTAACAACCGCAAGCATCAAGATTTGCAGAAACAAACATTCTTAACATGATAAGCAAACATTGCAGAATTCTTTGACAGAGCAACATTATTAACATTCACATTAAACATGATTGTTTTTTTATTAAACTAGACTTAAACTTCCTAAGTTGGTCTTCTACTTTATTCTTTTTGCTTCTACTGGATGGTCACCGGATCCTATCATTCCTTGTATTGCTAACATGCTTTGATCCACTAGCATCAGTATAGCTCACTCGTCCTGTAGAAGGCAACAAAGTGTTGTCAGTCTTTTGAGTGTTTTGATTTACTGTATGTTATTGTGTGTCATTAACAATTGTTTTGTTTGGTCTGGATGTATCTGTAACACCCCCAAATAGGGTCGCAGCGGAATATGGGTCTGAGAGTGTTACATCATAGTTCAATAGCACAATAATGAGACGACCACTACATGAGTCGTTTAAAATGAACATTGGATTAAATAAATTGTTTTGATACAAAAGCCCATGGCTTAACTTGTTCATCCTTTAAAAGTGTAAAGATTTTAATACATAACAAATACTCCAAAATGTAATGCATTTAAATCTCCATGCAAAATGACTCCCAAAATGTTGACCCCCAATGTATCCTTGTTCTTGTACCTTATTGACCTGAGAAAAACATGCTTTAAAACGTCAACATAAAGTTGGGTGATTAACCAGTTAAGTAATGTAATACAAGTAGGACCGTAAGATTTCCAAGTGTAAGACATGTAACACATACAATATCTCAAAAGTAATTACGAAATGCACTAAGCTCGTGACACATAAGCTACAACATATATGTATGCAAATTAATGCAATTAATGTGCCCGTGTAGATGTTCAACCCACAACATCCAAATTGTTCCGACATGGTATACATTTGTCGTTTTGGACCTCCAAAACTAGTGAGCGCTACTCACCCGAATGGGGATGTCAATCCCAAATAGATCTATTCATAACATTCGCGCTTGTAATCTAGTAATTAACAGTTCATGATTTATGGGCATAGTGAGTTATAGCTACTTAGGCAAACTCGTAATTTGTATAAAAGTGTACTTGCATCCAATCGTAAAACAATGCATGATTCTTACCCCAATGTTGTAAATCTTGTAATGTAAAAAAATATGGGGCTATAAACTCACCTTCAAGTGAATGTAGTTGAAAATATAAATCATGTAATCGTCTCGTAAATCCGAATGCAACACTAATTATTATAGGCCGTATAGTAAAAATGTATTTTATAATAAATAAAACAATCACCAGTTATATAATACAGCCACCACCCTAAATAGCTTTTGTTTAATTTAAAATGTTAAAACAATATTTAAATTGTACTTTGTTAAATAAAGGTATATGTATTTGTACTTGTAAAATAAAATGATATCTTTGCCCAACAACTTATTATTTGATCATAATATATAAGTTAGCATTTTTATTGATTATATAATGATATTATATAATTAGTTTAATTGTTTTTATAAAAATAGTGCACAAGTATAAAAATAGTACATAAGGTTTTATAAACCTTATATCTTTATCGTTTAACTCCGTTTTACATGTTATTTATACCCATGGATTCGTATTAAGAAATTTTATCAAAATATTATATTTATAATATTTTAGCTACTAAATGAACTTAAACTTTTAATAGGTTTTATGTAAAATAATATAAAAATACTTTTATGTATTTAATTATATAAAACTTGCAAAAAACATAACTCATTCATTTTAATTCTGTTTCGCTTGTTCTTTATGTGTATGGATTCGTGACGAGATAAAATATGTAAATAAAATACTTACTATTTTTATAAAAATATGTGCCAACTCAGAAAAGTCAAAATAGTTTAATTTTTTTTATAAACTTAAATCTTGCAAAACTCGTAACTCATTCGTTTTAATTCCGTTTTTCGAGTTTCTTATATGCTTGGAATCCTCATGACATGTACTATCATTATAAAATATTCCCATGTTTTTACCAGACCTGAAACAGTAAGGGTTTTTATAAAATAACTTTTATAAAAACACTTTTATATATTTAATTATCGTAAACTTGTAAATGTCATAACTTCTTCGTTATAGCTCGGTTTTTCGAGTTCTTTATATGCTTACGATTCTTATAATATGTACTATTTTATAAAAATACTTCCACAATTTTATGAATCTTGAATTATAACAGAAGGTTTAAAACAGGTGGCTTTTTATATAAAGTGCATATATTTATATTTATAAATTTATTACTTGATTAATTTTGTACAAGTCTTTTACAATATTTTATACCATATATCTTGTATATTTTGAGTCCTCTAGATTGTGTCCATAATGATTGTCCAAGATAAAAAGTCCTCACTTAATTTGTACATAACTTTATAATTAAAACTTCCAACAAATAGGTTTATAATTTATCAAATATTTACATAAGGTATATTCTTGTATTTTAAACATCCTTCATCATAAGTATACATATAAATTCGAACCATAATCATATTCGTTGTATTTCATAAATCATAAAAACAAACCTAGGTGGTGATTAACATAAATAACAAGTATATGAATCATGTAAATGAATAAACAGGAAGAATAAAGTTTAGGAAGACCTTAGGAGTGTGTAGGATGAACAAGGACACAAGATCAAACCCTAACTATCAAACCCAATTCGAACCCTAATAGAAACCCTAACTTTATTCTTGATTAACCCTTGCTAGAATAATTACCCAAGCTTCCAATACTCTTCCAACACCTTAGATGTAACTACCAAGAACACTAGTATGCTTGAACCCTTGCTAGGAATCAAACTATGGAAAACCCTAAATGGTGAAAGTTGGCCGTGAGTTAAAGTATGGAAATGGAGAGAGTTTTTTCTTGGTTACTTGCTAGTGTAAGTTGTGTGTGTTAAATGAACATATGACTTTCCTTAAGTAGTAGTAGTTTGTTATGAAACTACCTTAAACAAATCCATGTGCCAAGAGTAGTATTAGTACAAACTTGTAAGTGTTTGATTCGATAATATATATATATATAATATAAAAATTTATATATAATATAAATATATTATATAATAAATATAGTATAATATAACTAAATAATAATACCAATCGTAATAGTATAGAAGAGTATCCTGTTTGAATATAAAGAATTGCTTGAGGACAAACAATATTTTTGATCTCCCGAAGTCCGCTCCTGAGACTAGAGATGAATTTGAAATCCACGAAAGCGTTTTGTTTGATGCTTGAATATCAATATTTTTTTGTTTTTGGTTCTAAACTAAAAATTTAATAAACTATATAAAAACGTAGATAGTCGTATAGGCGAGTAAAATTAAATAAGAACGATACCTAAAAAAGATATGCTTGCTAAGTGTATTGATTAGATCCTTAAGTGTGAAATAAACATACAATTAAGTCCTTATTGATGAAAAAATATCTTTCTAACAAATTATCTTCTACAGACGTTGCTTATATTAAAAACAACTCTATATTAAGAATATCATTACTAAATTATACCTACTTATTCTTACGGCTTTTTCCCGCTCAAATAACCAAAAACAATAATTTAAGTAAATATAACAATCACTAATCAATATTTTTTACCTTTTATAAATCAAACTTAATTCTCTAAAAATTTAACACTTACAAGCATAAAATAAAAATTACTCACTACCACATATTAAATCAAACTACACAAATCACAAAGCAAAACATTTTTAAACTAAATAATAAGCTACAACTACTAAAAGAGAAAATGGAAAAAGAAAGAAAAAAACCCGATTGAAGAAAATGGAGACGAATTTAAACCACCCGATCTTATAAACTTAATTAAACACTAAAGATTAAAACTTTATTAGTTTTTATGACTACTTAGTTAATAAAGCTACAAACTTTATATACTAAATAGCCTTAAAAACTAAAAAGCTTTAAACTTTAACAGTAAAATAAGCTTATAAGACCCATAAGCTCCTCGCCTAAGTGTTGAATAGATTTTATCAACATTAAAACAAAGAAGGATTAAGATGAACAAGATAATATTAAGCTACTAAGACAAAACAAGCTAGAATTTATTTTAAAGACAATAAGCTAATAAAAAGATGAAAACTTTAGATCTAAATCTACCTGAAACTAGTGCTTCAATTAAGTGACTTGGAATCGGGTATATTAAAGATTTAGATCTAAGAGTAAATATGCTAGATTAAAAGCAAACAAACTTTTGCTAGAAAATAAAGCTAAAAATAATATGACTACTATTTTTAGATCTAATCCACCCGAAACTAAGGTGTTCAATCAAGTGAACTCGGATCGGGTATGATTAAGGATTAGATCTATATAAAAAAAATAAGCTTGAATAAAAATAAGCAATCGACAATAAGCTAGAATAAGCTCACTCAAAAAGCTCTAAATCGAAAACAATATAAAATAAGCTAGTCTAAATAAGCTATGGAAGTAGCTTATTAGAATATAAGCTTAAGAGATGGGATCCAAAAATAAGCTATAAGCAAAAGAAGAGAGAGAGTAGAAGAATAAGCATAAAAAGAAAATAAGCATTAAGAAATAATAAGCATTAAATAAAAACCAACCTTAAACATCTTCATTAATAAGCTCAAAATCTTGATTACAATAAGCTAAATAAGCTATAAAAGCTTTTACAATAAGCAAACTAATAAGCTAAAAGACATAAAAATAAGCTACACTACTCCTACACTATATTGAAAATAAACTAAATCTAACACTCAAATGAGCAGCATTGAGTGTGTATTTATAAACCCAAAGTGGGCAGGTAATTTCATCTTTTCAGTGCTTCGTCCAATCAAAGTTACAGATCTAGGGGCATTTTGGTCATTTAACAGCTCCCACCAACTCATTTATTGCCAATTATTGGCAGGGAAAGCGCGTCCTGACAACTCATAACAGCTGGAGCCACCAATCTTTGCTTGCCACGTGTGCTTCTGGATCATCCTCAATACTGACAACCTCCGTACACCTGCACAGTACCATCGTACTCCATATCATTATAATGCCACGTGTCACCCACCTGAGTGTGAGCCACTGGAGTAATTTACTGTTCCGGCACCGTCACCGTACCACCACCGGTACCACCGGTCAACGGTGGCATCGACTGTCAACGGTGGCGGGTCAATTACGGTCAACGCGCGAACTACCGTTTGACCATGTGGTCAACCACCGCGGACCACCTGTCAACCACCGGCCGACCACCTCAACGGTAGGTATTACCGCTAGTCAACACCATGTCTGTATCAGGTCATGGGCCGGGTCGGGTCAGGCCGCCACGTGGCATGCCACGTGTCAGTCACTAGTGTGCGCACCACTGTTCACCATTGTGGAGCTGACGTGGCATAAGGGGGGGGGGGTTACCCTCTGCATATTCAAACTCGGGACCTCTTAGGTAGAAGCCAATGACTTTAACCATTGGGCTAGAGCATGGTTCTAATTATATTATGCCATTTTTAATATATAAGGGTTATTATGTCTGGGTCAGATTCATTAATATAAAAGGTTCAATAATGGCGAAAAAGGTTCAAATATGAAAGGCCGGTACCATTGGACTCGTAATTTCGCGCTCTTTACAATGGCGTGATCGAGGAATATTAACGACTTCGTTTGAACCTCGATAAACGTAAAAACGTCATCGAAAGTCACCCGAAAATTACCGTTTTGCCTTGTATTCATCCTTTGTACCTGTAAGACATAAAAACACAATACAAACATATTTGCAACATATTTATCCATATTTTAGTGTTTTAATCCGTTTATTAGCATTTTCCAAGGTAAAAATGATGTGTGTTTTAGCACATATCAGTGTTCTCCTACTATCTATGAAAAGGGACGGCCACAAGAAGAGAAAAGGTACCATGATGTGCCAATTACTAGAAACTTGGTTCAATGTTGTACCCTTGTAAGGTTAATAGCAAAGTGAAGTAACTTTGGTGGAGTTAAGGATTTAATTTGTGGTGTCATGCATGTATAACCGGACTTGGCTTTAAACAAGTGAGAAAATGAGTTTAATTTTGGGTATTGGGTGAAATAGTGGGTATTTGTTTGAGTATAGATAGGTATTGGTGCTTCCGGGTATGCCTAAACGTATTTTATTGGCGAAACAAGACGACTTTACTACCAATAAAAATAAAATAAGAAAAGTAAAATTATACTCATAATAATGGAAAATAACACTTGCATGACTAAACTTTAACGTTTTGGTGTCACGTTTACGTTGCATGTGTTTTTAGTTTACGCGAATTAAGTATCCGATAATAATTAAAAGCGAACGCGTAAAACCCTAAAATAAATAATGACAATAATTGAGTAGGAAAATGACCTGAAATAACGGATTGTTACAGTCTTCCCTTGTTGAAGTAGCCTTGTCCGCAAGGCTCAAGATGCGGCACTTGTTGAGGGTGTGGTTTTTATGAAGAGATGCGGATACTTCTTCCAGAATTGATCTTCACGTTCCCATGTGAACTCAGGACCTCTCCTAGAGTTCCATCGAACTTTAATGATGGGGATATGGATTTGCTTTAACCGCTTGACTTCATGATCCATAATTTTCACTGGTTCTTCAACGAAGTGGAGTTTATCATCAATGTGTATTTCATCCAACGGCTCGTCGGATAAACACTTCTTTAGATTGGATACATGAAACGTTCTATGAACATGCTTAACTGGTTGAGGAATTTGAGTCAATAAGCAGCGGTTCCTACTTTGGCTAACACCATTGAAAGGTCCAATATATCTCTGTTTTAACTTCCCCTATTGCCAAAACGTTAACCCCTTTCTGAGGTGATACCCTTCTACAACGACTCGGTCACCCAACTTGAAGATTCTAACGGCTAGCACCTCACATCGGCGTAACTCTTCTAGCGTAACTCTTCTGGCGTAACTCTTTTAGTGTCTGAATGGTTCTTTCGCTTTGTCCATCGGTCTCTAGATGGTATGCCGTACTCATATCCAACCGAGTACCCAAAGCCTTCTGAAATGACCTCCAGAATTGTGACTACTTCTTTCAAGTACACCCTTGCTAGTTTGTCCATAGGGTCATTTTCCCTCATCGGTAAAAAGTGTGCAGACTTGGTAAGTCAGTCTACAATTACCCATAAGGTATCATATCCATTTGTCGTCCTTAGGAGCTTGGTGAAAAACTCCATAGTGATATTGTCTCACTTCCATTGAGGAATCTCTGGTTGCACCAACAGACCATATGGTTTTTGGTGTTATACATCTTTACCTATTATAAACACGTCAAACACTTGCTAACATAAGTGGCAATGTCGTCCTCATGTTTAGGCCACCACTATCATTGCTCATGTCTTGGTACACTTTTATCGGATCCCGGATGAACAAAATATTTTGACTTGTGAGACCCATGCATAATGATGCGGTAGTCGTAGGACTTCAACAAGAAGTTTTACAACTCCCTAGGTAGTGTACCTAACCGTTGTAGTGTAGTATAGGCAAGGATTGGGGGTTGTTATCGTTCTCTAGGGGAATAGCACCTTGAAGGCCGGATCGAATGTTCACTAAGGTCTAAGGGTTGAAGGAAGATTCTTTATGTATTTTTATATTTAATGAAAGCAAGTAAATTCTGGTTTTTAGAGAGGTTTTGGTTTTAAGCTAATTGATTCCTAATAAACTAAACAACAATTATACAATGAAGCGTACTCACCTGGGATGCACTACTCCTTCCTAGCTATCCAATTCTACCTATTGCCTTGTCGCACTTGAGATGTAATGTGTAAGTATTTCCTAATTCATATTACACGAACTCGTCGTCTATTTAATATTCCGTTAGGGCAACGGACAAGTAAGGTAGTATGAAGACTATTACAAGGCCTCTAAGAGTATATTACATGCAATTAAAATATCTTAAGAGGGATCAACCATATAAGGGGTAAGGTAGTATGAAGATTGTTACCCGTGGTATCCTTTCTACATACTCACGTTTCCCTAGACATGTCAACAATGATACAGACAAAAGTTGGTTTTCAAGAGCCTAATGCGCACATTCATCAACAAGAAGCAATAGGAAACAAGAATTATAAACTATAATCAAGTATACTCATTGAATCTGTCACAAACAACAAGGTATAATCAATCAATGACAAGGTTCATGCATTCCCAAATAAATACTAGATGAATTAGCCAAGCATACTCAAGCAAGAGAAATCATAATCAACAAAAGGAATTGAAGACATGAATTAAGATAGATATGATAATCAAACCATTACAAGATGTTTATGGAATGAATTAAGTTTTCTAAGTTGCTGGAAAAACACCTACCCAAACCCTTTAGTCGGCCTTAGGGTTTGGGGCTTGATAAAAACGAAGTTATAAGGTTGTATTTATAGGAAAAACCCTAACCGACTTCACGACGGCGTCACCAATAACATGTGACGCCATCATCGCGACATTTTTAGCGTAGTTGTAGACTTTCTCGTTCTGAACGCGTAGGCTGTTGAATCGTTGAAATCCGAGTTCGTATAAAGGAGTTATGATCAAAACAATATCTGGTACTTCACACGCGCGTTAAATGGTATTCTTAATCTCGTGACACCAAATCTTCTAGAGTTCCTTTAGGTCGTCCATGTTTTGACGGCGTCACCAATGTACTGACGTCGTCGCTTCGTAAATCATGACGGCATCGCTTTATGCTTGCGACGCCGTCTCCACGCTCTGTAAGAGAATCTTTAAGAGATTATTGATTAAGGTCCTAGTCTTGTCTGTATTCTTCTCCAAATGAGCCAAGTTCACGTGTATTCCTCTAAATGCCTCCAAATGCTAAAATACCGTGAAAAGGAACGATTAAGTACCTAGTTTGGCATAATGCCACGATTTAGGGGTTTAAACTACCCGTGAAAAAGTGGTATATAATTACACCTCACACTAACAGAGTCCTTAGATCTACCATAGCACGACAACCAACTACTTGTTATTCTAGAAAAATTCTGTAAAATCATACCATTATGAAAAGATAACAACTGAGTTTTCTAACAGCAAACACATGTTTGACACTTAATCTGTAAACCCAGATGCCCCACTTATAATTATGAAAATCGTTGAGGCCTAGTTCGTTAGAAAGTAGACTCGAAATACTTAATCATAGGTTCCTGCAAATCTAGAAAAGCTATTGGCAAGACGCGAGTTTACACTTACTCCAAGATGAACTAAAATTCTGCACAAAACCATATGTGCAGAATTTTGCCGAAACAATTTCCCAATTTCAAATTGTCAAACCTAGAAAAGCTATTGGCATGACCAAGTTACACTACTCGCAAGATGGACTAAAATTCTGCACAAAAACAATGTGTGCAGAATTTTGCCGGAACAATTTCCCAACTTCAAATCGCCATATCTTTTTCGTTTTTAAGAGTTGGAAGCTCAAATTTTTACCACACGTTCATTATAACGACCTCTACCATCCTAAACTATAAAATTTCAGTTTACAACATTGCTCAATTTGCTAATTCAAGCCTAATTTTTCTGATCTAAATGAGGGTTCCAAAACCCTCCCAAATCTTTAATATTTTGCACCAAATTCACTTTCACCTTGCTTAAGCCAACGTATAACTTATACCAAATCACCTAATTCACCAACAAACTCAAAATCACAATATGCCTTCTATTTTATGGATTCTCAAACACAATATCTATTACATGCAAGCATATATAAAATTAAATTATACAAAAAGAATAATTAAGAAACTTACAATGCAAAATAAGGTGAAGAAAATAAAACAATATCAAACCCTTGTGGGTTTGATGTTTGGCCGAGCACCATAAGAACAAGAGGGAGACCCAAAAACTTGATTTACCTCACCCAATCTTGTTTAAAACACTAATGATCTATCCTTTGATGATTTAATTACACTCAATTAGATTAAAAGCCCTAAGATCAAAATTTTATTAAAAATAAAGAAATCATAAATCTTGATGCATGGTTGATTTGAATTAAAAAGAATGATGGGGATTTGTATAGGAATGATTAGAGAGTGATTAGAAGTGTTAACTGGAAATTTTGAGTGATGAATTGATGGTGGTGGAGATGACTGTGTCGACACACAGTAAGGGAGGGAAGAAGAAAATGTCAACCCATTTTTTTTGTTACTGTGAGTTTTAGATAGGCTCTTCCTTTTTGTATAAAAAAAATATGTAAGGGTGTGTTTGTTTTATAGATTTGTAGGAGCTAATGGAACATAAGGGGGTGTTTGGTTTAGTGTTTTGATGGAGCATAAAATAAATTAAGGAGGGTGTTTGGTTTAGAGTTTAGTAGGAGATGTAAAAATAAATAAAAGGGAGTGTTTGGTTTAGGCTTAAACATTTATTTAAAATGTTAAGATTGTAAAAATACCATCTTTTTTTGACGCGGTTCGGCCAAACACGAATAAGAAGTCGAAAAATACTAAAATAAAAATAATTAAGCTATCGAAGCTAAAATATGGAATTATTGATTTCTCGATCATTAAAAATGGATAATTATCCAAGTCGTAACACACGAATAATTAAAATTGACGATTTTTATCAGGTCGAGCAAAAAGAATAAAAATGAATTCTAATAAAAAAATTGGCTTGGTTCAAATATTGATCTTAAATTCAGAAATGTTACATTATCTACCCCTTTAGGGAGCGACATCCCAGTGCTTTATTTGCTTTATTCGTCCCAATTTCACTTGCAATGAGTAAAAGATGTCATTCTCGAATGGATTCACAAGTTCTCACATTATGGCTACATGACCTCGGGCGCATTTGGAAAATTTTCAAAGCGACAATCAATTCAAAAATCATCGGTGATCACACCGATCAAATCAAAACACATATCGTCCAACGGGTCTCGTTAAAAGAGATCGCGTCATTATAAAATCGTCTGGAGTGTACACAACTCCATCGAAAGTGTTACAACATTCTTCAAAACAATGCGCTTATCATTAAGCTTACAAAATCACATAATTGCACACTCGCTAACCTTCAAGCCATGCAAATCGTTTAGCTTTGGGGGAAAAGGCGTACCCCGCCAAACCAAATTTTATTAAATCATGCCTGCTAACAGACAAGCCTATTTCATCAAAAGAGAACGCATTACTGCGGTAATCATTCGGAGAATACATAACTCCATCGAAAGCACTACGACATTAATCGAAATAAGGTACTTATCATTAAGCACATATAATCACATAACGACATGCTTGCTAAATAGCCAAACCATGCCAATCAATCAGTTCAATCACGTTAACTCATGCTTGCTAAATAGCCAAGCCACGATTAACAACAATCTTCAACTTAATTCATGCTAAATCTAGCCCAAGAAAAGTTTTTAAAGTTATAGGATGTTCACGGGCCTGAAAGCCATGGATGCATTTCCAAAAAGATTTTTATCATAGTAGGTGCTCACACACGGATTCAAACCCAAAAGAGATTACAGGGTGATCACAAACGGATTCATACCCAAAAGAGATTATAGTATATATGAAATCAGGGTGCTCACGGGCTTTATAGCCATGGATCCATACCCAATAAAAATGGTTAAGTTTGCTCATATTATCAAACTCTGGTGCCTTTCTTCACAGAAGTAGTGCCCCAAGCACCGGATCTGTCAGCTCGTCTTGCTGCAATTCCGGGGACCAACTTCGAGCTCGCACTCCAAACGCGACCGCTCCGTGTGTCCTTCAATTGTCTCGACCTATTTTGCGAGCTCCATAACATGGGTAGGCGTACCCAGCCGATCCGACGTCATATAATAATGCCGCCTCGAGCTCGCACATATGTACGACTGCTCGACTAATATCACATAACACATAAACACATAACAAGCAAAAGTTTTGCACATAATATTTCAACTATGGCTATCCGCCGTTGACCATCGACGATCAAAGGGGATCGAGTCAAGCACAAGGACTCCTCAACTGAATAAACGGAGACGGCAAACGGGATTGTCTTTTATCTACCGCCATGAAGTCGGCAAACTCCAACTGATCCAAACGCGTACCGTTTTAATTCCCCTACGGAAAATTATGACGACACAACAAGTATCGTTCGTAGGAATCCCCGACCATTGTGCTTGGCTCTCGTGCCGAAGGCTCTCCTTTTGAGTCATCCTTGTTTGACTCTAAATTGGATAATCCGAGTCACCACTTCTAAACGTTTAGTAGTTCGAGTTCACAAGGCATGAACAGGAAACACATCAAACACCACCGAATTCCACAACTCGCGCTTGTGTAGATCATGTTCGTAACATTAGATGAACCGAACACATACGTTTCGGGGTAAGAAGTTATATCAACGAGTTACGGTTATTCGACAAGGATGATTTATAGTTTGATGTAGAAGAAAATTTCCTCTACGGACGTCGATCAACATATCGGAAAAAAAAACGAAAGAAAGATGATGTAAGATACATTTGATGTAGGAGAAGTCTTTTTCATTGGTCTCAGAGTTACTCGAACTCGGCTTTCATCCACTTTGGCAGTCTTCTAATCTCGTTTAAATTCCTTCTCAGTGTCGGTATCAGGTTTCTTTGTATTTCATCAACAACAGTGATTTAGATGGGATTTCACAAGTTTCACGTGACATGCGGAAATATTTTCTGGAATTATTCGATCAAGGTGACTTTCTAGGTCAACACCAACCGAAAGGAAAGATTTCAAGGAACGTAAGAGAATTCGAACTTGTTTACACGGAATCAAATCGAATAGGATTACTTGCATAAGGATCCACCATTTGGAAGTGTTCTCACCCGAACGTTTATCCAAAACCACTAGTTTAAAGGCGACGATTAATCCGACACAGCGTGGCTCTTCCTGAATTATGCATAGTTAGCTAGGCTAAATGAGAGGGGGCAATTGAGGACCAAGCCTACGGCACATCCGACATAACGTGGCTCTTTCCTGAATTATAGCTTATTTAGCTAGGCTATGCATAATTTGAGGACCTGAGCGACGACACATCGTCCACACACGAATCTGATATGAAAGTTTTCGACCTAATCCTTTAAAATAAGTTTATTATTTACATAGAAAGGGGAAACTATTTACACTTTGTTTTGAGAGAACTCAGCAACTGTCGTTTAATTTCATTTTTGGGAAACTCATTTTTGCTTTGCTTCTTGTAAAAATCGACAGAAGCAATTTGGTGTTTAGTTTGATAAAACATTCAATTATTTAAATAATTTTTGGAAATAAAATTGTTCATCAAAGGACATTAAGGTGGTTGGGACCTAAGGATCATATTGTAAAAGCGACCATTTTGTGTACATATATTAGTGTAACCTCATTGATGACTTTCTATCCTTGCAGTTTTTTTATATAAGTTAGAAAGTTGTTATTTTGGAAAGTTACTATTTCGAGGAAGTTTACTATTTTTAGTATCCCCGGTTACGATTATCATAGTCCGATTATAATTATTAGATTAAAAATCTCAACACTTGTGTCATTATTTTTCATTAACTATTTCTTATATATTAAAACCTGATACATAAGATTAATGAGAGTACTAATTATTTTTATAATTATCCAACATGATCAAATTAGCCCAAATTAACTTTTAAATTTCAAAACGTTTTATTTTAATAAGCATATATGTAAGCTTTCTCTCAAAACTGACCAGTTATATTCACGATTTATCGGACTCAGGACTCTAAAGAGATTTTCATGTAAAACATTATTTCAAACAACTTTAGTTTTAGTCGAGAGTTTGAATCTCGACAGAATACATAAATGCTAGGGAAAACGGTGGTGTGTAAACCCCCCCCCAGCTACAAAAAAAGTGGGGGGAAAAAAGTAAAAAAAAAAAAAAAAAAAAAAAAAAAAAAAAAAAAAAAAAAAAAAAAAAAAAAAGGGGGTTATAAAAAAAAAAAGATAAAATAAAAAAAAAAAAAAAAAAATATTTTTTTTTTTATTATAAAAAAATAAAAAAAAAAAAAAAAAAAAAATAATTAAATTAAAAAAAAAAAAAAAAAATATAAAAAAAAAAAAAAAGGTATTTTGGTGTAGTTAAGGGTGTGGTATGGGGTGGGGGGGTGGGTTTTGATTTTGTATTGAATTTTATAGTAATACAATTATCTATATTTTATATAAACAAGCCTCACGCAAAAGTAATAAGTCATTCCGAACAACTTTTATGTTTGCCTAAGCTAAACTAGACTCAAAGCTCAATTGCTCTTAAAAAAAATTTCTGTCAACTTTAATAATTTATTTCAAGTGTTGAAGTTTATTATTAAAAGTGTAATACATATAGTTTTCTTCAGTTTCTTCATTATAGAAACTTATGAGCGCCATCTTATATTAAAACATTCGTAAAAATAAACTTGATCTTATTTAAAATTAAAAATCAGTTCCTTACGAATCTCGAATCTCCAAACGTGTCAAATTTTGCATTCAGACCGGGTATCACGGATCCTCCAATAGTTTATTTTTTTTTGACTCAAAATCAACGTCATAAACAGGTTTATAACTTACCAATACACAATATTCAAATGTTTAATTTTTTTCCAATAATGCTTTCAATCTAATCTACGCAAGTTCTCGACGGATTTCACCGCAAGCATTTATCAATAACGAATTAACGCGAAAACATAGATTATACTAGTAATAAGATTTACTCACCATGTTATACCAATCAAGATCGTAGAAGAATTAGTTTCGCCTTGTTCCTTTGTTCCTTAGTTATTTGATTCCTTAATCGCGGCTCGAAACACAACCAAAATCTAACAAAGCCTCAAATCTATATAACATTGCAATGTAAATGTATATATTGCACATATACGAGATTTATCAAATCATATCATAATGGTGACCCCATTACATAATATCAATAGTACAACTCGAATGTACGCGTGTAGCGATGATCGAAAGGCATATATATACATAGCGGTTTGACGTAGAACGGATATCGTGTATATATATACACATACATATATAATTACTTTTTAACCGCACGCCTTTGTATAAAGTATACAAACAAGGGCTTCTCAACAAAACACATAAGGATCGGAAGGATTGGCTCGGCGATATTCGGATATCGGTGAAACAACTCGTGAAAATTTTTCAAAAACAGTCATAGTCCAGGTTTTGAAAAACGACCTAGTCAGCTATTACTCGAGCTCTATACCATCTGTGACACCCCCTAGATTTACAAACGCAGCAGAATACAACATATGGGTGCTGACTCATAATATAAGCGTACGATCACGTAAACTACATTCAATTTTTTATTAAAATGATCAGAGTTACAAGGTCCCAATAACTTTATAAAAACTCATGTTTCAAAAAATCCACAACAAAGTTTAAGTTCTTAAAAGAAAACATTATCATAGTGGCAAAGTTCACCAAGTCCACGTCCTTCGATATCCGCATTCCATCCCATCCAAGCTAGCAAGCATATACCTGAGATAAACAACTAAAAAAGTAACGAAAACGTTGGAGTGAATTCATGAGTTTATAACAATCAGTTAACACAAGCATGGCAAAACATATAGTTTTTCATTAGAACACTCACAACGATGCTAGAGCTAACGAACCGAACCATAACCATGTGCCCAACCTGGAGTGATAGTGCTACATTACCACCCAATACTAAATACAATAGTCCCCCGATGCCCTCGCAAGGAACAGCACGCCAGACAGGTACGTTTAGGTCAAAATAGATCTATTATTATTGCATCAGTCGTCACCGTTTAAAACGTTGATTGACGTATCAATGAAGGAAGGGCCACAACATAAAATCGTCCTTTCGTGATATTTTTTGCGTAGATCTATAAACTTGCTTACTAATTTACTATGAAAATTTGTGACTGATACATTTATATAACCAAGCTTTATTTATCGTTGATTTTTGGCGCTGCAGGTACGGGTGAAACACACAGTTGTTTATACCAAGGAGGAGTTGAACGTGAGGCCTCTGACATTTTAGCGACGATAGTCACAAGCCATATACCATTAGGCCGCTACCGACTGGTTGTGGGTTTGGGGTGAAATAAGACAGTTTTTTGATATGGGTCTGTTGGAAACACAAAAAGTGTCGGTCACTTCCAAGTTGTAATAGTCTTAGCTCGTAGTTTGTGTAATGATTAGATTAGTTATCTAGTCCGGCCCAAGACCCATGGGAAGCCCATCATAGCCCATGGGCCGGCCTATAGGACATATATATACACCTCTCCATGCTTGGAGAGGTGGTTGGTTGTTTCATTTTCCATTTCACACACATAATACAATGCATCCATTCCATCCATCACAACCTACATCTCTTTCTCTTGTTCTTGGTATATCATTAGATTACATGTTTCTTCAATTGGTATCAAGAGCCATGGAGTGGTGTGTTTAGTTTTTGTGTTTGTCTTGTGATTTGTGTTCAAAATCTTTATAAAGAACAAATTTTTGATTCAAATTTTTTGGCGTAAAAACCTTAAAGTTTTTATTTTTATTGTTCCTATAGGGTTAGTAACACTAGTTATACAAGAATTTTTGCTAAAAACCATTCAAAAAATGTGTCTTTTTGAGTTTTGAAAATTTGAGTTTCGTAGTAGTTGGAACCGAACGAGTTGAACCGAACAAGGTCACCGAACGAGTAAGCCGATCAAGCATAACCGAACGAGTAGCTTCACAGTTGGAACCGAACGAGTGCTCACTAGTTAGAACCGAACGAGGTTTAACTCAGTTGGAACCGAACGAGTTTGTGTAGTTGGAACCGAACGAGTTAGTCTAGTTGGAACCGAACTAGAAGGACTAGAAGGACCGAACTAGAAGGACCGAACTAGAAGGACCGAACTAGAAGGACCGAACTAGATGTTTTCATTTGGAACCGAACTAGATTTTCATTGAGAACCGAACGAGTTTTAACCCATTGAAAACCAAACTAATCAAGTTGTTTGAGATCCGAACTAGTCATTTTCCAATTAAAACCTACCTACTCAAATTATAAATTATACGGTTATTTCTTTGACTTGTAAAATCCCGTGAAACAATTACTTGTTTTCCCGGTTTTGTCGAGAATTGTAAAATCCCGTGTAGTTTCATTTCAAGACTCAACAATCACATAACCAAACACAATTTCTTTCTACCACCGATCGATCAATTTGTAATCTTTTTGATACCACAATGACGACTCTTGCCGATAAGTCACTTCTTTCAGGAGGAGACAACAAACCACCAATGCTTGAAAAACACTTGTATGATTCTTGGAAGAGCCGAATGGAACTGTATATGTTGAATAGACCTCATGGAAGAATGATTCTTGCCTCTGTTGAAAAAGGACCACTCGTTTGGCCTTCAATCACTGAGGATGGAGTAACAAGGCTTAAGGAATATATTGAACTGACTCCCGCTGAAGCCATTCAAGCTGATTGTGACATCAAAGCAATAAACATCATTCTCAAAGGTCTTCCAACTGAAATCTATTCTCTCGTGAGTCAACATCGTGTTGCAAAAGATCTTTGGGAGAAGATTAAACTGCTAATGCAAGGAACGTCGTTAACAAAACAAGAACGAGAATGTAAGCTGTATGATGAATTTGATAAGTTCACTTACAAGAAAGGAGAGTCGTTACATGAGTACTACTTGAGGTTCACTCTGTTACTCAATGATATGAACATCTACAAGATGTAACATCCGAGAATTTTCGAATGTTTGAATGACGATTTCAATCTTTGATTTTTAGGGTCTGGCTTGACTTATGAGAACGACCATCTAAATTACGTTTTCAGGACTCGGACTCTAAAGCAATTTGATGTGGAATGATATTCCTGACAACTTTTTAGTTTTGCCCGAGACCTGGAAACGAGCCGAAAAGGGCTAAAACAGCACCGCAAAGATTATACGGACAACATACAACGCGGACACACAAAAATAATTAAATCAACTACATACTAACTCCAAAGGTATCTACCTCAACATCATGTTTTACCATATCAGTCTTCATAGTTTGTTACACCTTATCAGACTCAACAATTCACAACCAGTCAATCAACACCTCTAGACAATCACCTATCATCAATGAGTAAGGGGTGGGGGACCCCTTTCCGGGGCTACCAAGCCCTCAGTTCACCACAACTGTATCTCCACAGTCATTCCAAGATTCCAATCACAATTGGAATATGCTCCCAACAAACTTACCAACATCAACAACCTGAATTTTTCCCAACAGACTCCAGTCTAATAGTTCTAGTGTCCAGAAAGGGATGATCCAATTGATGCGATCAACATATATCATTCTTACTGCTGTTATAACTCCCGGTATCCACTAACAACAATCACTAAGGACTTCGTCAGAACCCTCGTCAACAAGCTACCATCTATGATGGCAAAAGTAACTGAGCAACCTGATCAGAGGTAGACAAACTGAACTTATAGCTGCCTAGAACTATTGCGAGAAAATACATACCTGGAGCAAGTGGAAGCAACACAGGGAAACAAGGGACTGTCATCTGTTACAATTGGAAAGGGGAGGGTCATATGCCAAGCAGTGTACTAAGCCAAAGAGGAAAAGGGATGAAACGTGGTTTCAATTGATAAAGTGTTGTGTGTTCAAAGCTCAAGCAAGTGGTCAATTAACAGAGGTAGAGATAGCATTCTTGGCAATATCCATGACTTTTTCCTGACACTCGCATTAAAAAAGCTCAAAACTCTCAGACTGTCTTACCCAAGAGCGTTTGCAATGCTGCTTATCAATCAGATGATCCTGATGCCTATGAACTCTGATGTGTGAATGACTCAACTCACCAAGATAGCCTCTCAGGCGAATCTTTCCAGGAATGGCCTCAGATGCACTCAGCTGAGGTACCACAATCCAGATAATATACCTCTGATTTAATACACAAACGTTGAAGTGCAGAATAACACAATCTCTTTTGACACACACACACAACAGATGTTATCTACATTCAAACAAACTGAAATAACCAGTGCTACGCAATATCATTCTTATTCTCAGATACTAGTGAAACACAACAGGGAAACTGTCCAGAAATTCTAACTCTTTTTGCTCAACAAGATGTCCTGATATTAATCTATGATGAATAATTAAATACCCAAGTGATAGACTAGTTTGATTGGTAACCTGTTTGAAGGCCACTGCACACAATGTTAATCTGGAATATAAAAGTGCCAACAAAGCTTTGACTACCGAGCTTGACAGATATAAAGAAGAGGTTAAAGATTTGAAAGAAATGCAAAATGTTGAAAACAGTTTTTTTTCAGGAATCAGAATGAACATGTAATGTCCTTGATATTTTTTTTTTGTAACAGTCTTAAGCAAACTCTTTTTGAACAAGTGCAAGAAAAGGATTCTTTAATGAAAACAGTTTTCTAAACTCAAAAAATTATTTAAAAATGAAAGAAAACATAAATATTGAAAGAGAAATTGCTTTAAGAAAAGTAAATTAAGCAACTTGATAATATCATTTTCAAAAGAGGTCAATCTGCGCAAACTGTTCATATGATGACTAAATCCAAAATTTGTTATGATCATTCCACGAAACAAGCAATCGGTTTTGAAAAACCTTTCTATCTAAAGAAAGTTCGGGAGTCAAAGCCAAAACTGTATGACGAGAATGTCATTCTTAAAATGAATGCTATTATGATTCCTAATACTGATGAGACATTCATCATTTGTGAAGAGAGTCGTTCAAAAATGCTTTTGAAAGAACAAGATCCAATGGTTGTAAAACATAGAGTAAATACTAAACCTATTAATTATGAGGTTCTGAATAACGATTACAACAAACGATTTGTTGGACAATCTGATTTATATAGTGAACATGCCTATTGGAAAGCGACTTCGGTCACACCTTTAGACCCATCTCCTTCTTCCACAACCAACAAAGTTGAGGTTCCAAAAGAACTTCTTAAAGTAAGTATGGGTGAATACTAGCTTGAAAGAGCTATAAACGCCATCTTACTGGCTTGATCAGGTTGTCAAAGAAAGACCACTTGCCACAGCTATCACATTGAGGGCTACGATGGGGGTTTGAGCATACAAAGCTTGTTTTATCGAAGAATGAAATCATGTACCATTTATAAAAGAAATTAAAAGATATCTTATTACTAACTTCATCATACTTGGTTATAAGAACTTGCCGATGTCCAAATGTCTTTTATCAAATGGAACAAGTTGTCGAACTCAACGCTTATAGTAGTCCAGAACTTTCGAAGTTAAAATGAAACAAGTTTTGAGTGAAAATGAACGACTCTTGGCACAAGCCATTGATCATGATATTGTAAAAACTGTTGTGAATTTGTGATCGTGTGTGAATGAAAGGATGAGACTGTGAATGGAATTCAAAAGTGTCTTGACACGTCCCGACTGAGCTTCTCAACAAAAGGATTTTGTTGATAAAGAAACTTACGATAAACTTTGTAAGAGTTTTACAACTCTTGAAAAACATTGCATCACTTTGGAAGCTGATTCTCAACTTAATCAAGAAATTTTTCAACAGACAAACAGTGTTTTAGATCAAAATGCTCCAAGTTTTACTCAGTTGTTTGAATTAAGTGAATTGAGAGCTCAGTCCTCAAGTGAAAGACCACAGTCATTGTACAAGTTTAAAGACAAATTAAGTCCTATAAAAGGAAATGGTGGGTATGATATAAAGTCATAAATGGACAATGGATGAAATTGAGACTCTTAACATTGAATTAGAACATATAGTGACAAAACTTGTTGGTGAGAATGAGCATTTGAAACAGACTTATAAGCAACTTTATGACTCGATTAAACCAAAACGTGTTCAATCAAAAGAACAATGTGATGCGTTAATCAAACAAGTCAATATAAAGTCTGTGGAAATTTCTGATTTAAATGCAAAATTTTTAGGAACAAGGATTGTCATAGCAGCCCTAAAAAATGTAGTTAAAGAAACTATTAAAGGAAAAAGCTTAGATAAGATAGCTATTAAGACCCACATCTGTTGATCCAAAAGTGTCTATGGATAATATGGAACCAATCACGCCCAAATTGTTGAATAAAAGGACTGCTCACTCCTCTTATATTAAGCACACTCAGGAAGAAGCTTTGGTCCTTAAGGATATAGTCGAACATGTAAAAGCGAATTATCCTTAAGATTCACTTTTAGAGTCTGCCTTTAGGTATACCAAAGTCATTCAGGATTTGCTTTCACACATAAGAAGACTTGCCTAGCATTAACCAATTAAGATCTCGAATGGGGGGGGTTGGTGGCGGGGAGGTCACAACGAGGAAAGGGACAAGAAAAGTAGCGTTGCCGAATCACTCACAACCCCTCCAGAAAACACAAAAACAGACTCGACATCACACATAGTTTCTAACAAGCATATGTTACATTCTACAGGAGTAAGACTTTCTACTAGTGCTAGCGGATCAAAGCCTTCAGGCAATACCAGGAATGATAAGATTCTGCAAACACCAAGTAGTAATTCGAAGAATAAAGTAGAAGCTCACCCTAGGAAAGTTAAATCTAGTTTGAATAAAAGGAATGGTACTGTTAAAGTTAATGGATCTGCGTCTGTGCAGAATTCCAAGAAACAGATAATCTGATTATGTCTATATTAACGGTTATGATTGCATGTCTTCTGTTAATTTGTGTGTTTTCTTTTCTAATTCTATGATATGTGAAATTTCATGCTAAACAAAGAAGAGAAAATCTAAGAAAGAGAGTTGGAAACCAACAGAAAAGTGATCACGTAGATGGATATATTTGTAGACCAAACCGGTGCGACCTCACTATTGTAGGAAATGGCGTGGCTACTTTTAACTAGGATTACCATACTAATGAATGCCATCTAGGAAGACCAATAGTCTAGATTCTAAAATCACCCAAACCTGTGGTTAATTTGGTATATTCAAGGAAACCTAGGAAGAATAAAAATACTGAGTCCGTTAGCAAAACTGAGGTTATAAAACCAATATCTGCTAACAAACAGGAACCTATTAAATCCTGGGGATCCACAAAAACCAATGTTATGTTCCATCTACTTCTCTTTAATGGAATGCAGGTTGTCCAAACGTACCTCTAGTATTTGGACTCCGGTTGCTACGAAAGCACATGGACCGGAGACCGCTCTCAACTCACCAAATTTCATTAGTAACATTCTTGGGTACAGTTAAATTCGAAAATGCTCAAAGTTCAAAGATAATGTGTTTATGGAGACCTATCAGATTGGGAATTGTTACTATTTCAAGGTTTATTACGTTGAAGGACTTGGGCCATAATCTATTTTCTGCGGGACAATTCCTGTGATTCCAATCTCGGACTGAAGATGGCTTTTTCGTTCCGTCAACACACATGCTTCATTCGCGATCTAGAAGGTGTTGAATTATTTGACGAGGATATCCGAGGGCGATAATCTTTATACACTCTCATCTTGGGAATATGATGGCGTCCTCTCCCATTTGTCTATTGTCAAAGGCGTTTCTAAAACCAAATCTTGGTTATGGCATCGTCGTACTAATCTCACATCTATACTCATACAACTACTGATATCTATCAAATCATCTTTGCGAACATGGACTTGTACGAGGTATCCCTAAGCTCAAGTTTGAAAAAGACATGCATTAATGTTCTGCAATGTGCAGTACGCAAAGTTTTCAAAGCACTAACCTATATCTGAGGACAACCAAATCAAGAAAAACTCTATCTGATTCATAAGGATCTGTGTGGGCCAAATGCTGTCGCTAGTGTCCAATGGAAAGAAGTACATCTCTTAATGTCGACAGACTACTCTCGATTTACATGGGTTAAAACATGTTTGCGTCAAAGATAAGCTCAACTTTTATTATCAACTTTTTTGAAGATGATCCAAGTACGGCTTAAGGAAACCGTCCGTCGCATTAGAACAGATAATGGAACTGAGTTTGTTAATCAAACATTGCGTGAATATTATGAGAAAGTTGGCATCTCTATTGAAACATCAGTTGCATGCTCTCCACAGCAAAACGGTGTTGTTGAAAGACGAAATCGTACGCTAATTGAAGCAGCCCGCACTATGTTAATCTATGCAAAAGCTCCGATTTTCTATGTCCGAAGCGTTGCCCACAGCTTTTGGTATGTGCTTAATCACAACATAACCTTTACCTTTAAAAACGAGCTAAAAAAAACACAAAAACGGACTCAAATGCCAAATAATATGCTTGTTTTGCTAATGCGTTGTGCAGAACTGATATCTCACAAAAGTCAAAACAACCAAGAAAAAAAAGCGTCAAAACAGGACACGAGATGGAAAAGTGTGTGAAGACGAAGCCAAATCAAAGTCAAGTCAACTCCGAGAAGAAAAAGCAAAGAAAAATATAACTTGAGGGGTCAAAAATGCCAAACCCCTAAGTTATATTATTATATAAACCACAGGGACTGATTATGACAACCAGGGAAACTTCATTTATAAAAAGAAAGAAAGGGGAAAAAGAGAATAAAAAGAAGAAAGATGTGGAGGGGCTTTTCTTGTACAAAAACCAAACATGCCCTTATCATCTCAACCTCTCTCACCTCTGTCACAACCCCAACTTGTATAAACCCCTTTTCAACCTCTCCCGCCAATACAAAACCAGCCAGCACCCTGTTTTGCTCGCATCCTTCTCCTGCAAAATCACTCAAGCTTCCAACAAATCATTTCATCGATGGCTATGATTGACTCCAAAGAAGCACAAAAGAAATTAAAGGCTGGGATTTGTTTTAGAATCACCTCACACAACAAGCACACTTGGTTTTTGTCTCTACAAAGAAACACAGAAGAAAGAAGAGAAGAGAGTCCAAGAAACCAAGACCTTAATTCGTTTTAGTATAAATAGGGCCATTGTAACCCAAGTTAACAAGTTAGTTTTTTAGTTTTTAATATCTTAGAAAATCTTAGCTTAATTTTCAGTCATTTACAGCTTTTACTTTCAGCTTTGTAACACTTTCAAGTTTCAATGCAAATTTGAGGTTTAAAGTCATTTTACAATTCCAAGTGTTAAGTTTCTTCATTGTGCTGTTTTGTGTTCAAAAAGCTCTCAATACAGCTTGTTTATAAGCTGTTTTTGTTTAGTAAGAATTTAAAGTTAAGTAGTTAAAAGAAAATCACAAAAATCACTCTCAAATACACCACAGCTTATTTTATGGATGATAAGCCAGTTCTGGATGGGCTTATGGACATCACTAGCTTGTTTTATGCAAGCTAGAGCTTGTAGATTCATTGTTTGACCCTGTTTTGAGCAAGGGTGTTGTAAGTTTCTCTTTCTCTTATTTTTCTTATTTACTGTAGAACTGCTTGATAGTGCTTATTTGTTACTTATGTTTACTTATTTGTGCTTTATCAGTATGTTTAGGGCTTATTTTGCTTAGCTGTTAGGTTAAAGTGATTTGTGTAACTTTCTTAGTTAGTACTGTTAGTTCAGTTGATAAAACTGTTAGTCATGAGTTAATACTGTTAGACTAATTCAGCTTATTTAAGGGCTTATTTTTGATTGAAATCTGCTTAAGAAGTGTCTTATGTTGTTATTTGATAATCTACTCAAGTTAGTACTGCTAGTTCATTTTCTTGGATTTCAAAGGTAGCAGTACTAGTACTAACTTAACACTACCAGTACTAACTCCAAGTTAGTACTGTTAGTTAGTACTGTTAGTACTGGCAGTTCAATTTAGCTCATCAGCTTATTATTTCAGTTTGTTTAAGATTTCTTTAGCTTTTTAGAGTAGATTAAGCTTATTTTAGTGTACTGTTTTCAGTAGAACTTATTTGTCTTTTCAAAATAACTTTAAGAGTTTATCAGTTTTAGTTTTCTAGCTTAATTATCATTATAGTCTATTCTGGTTGCTTATTCTTATGCTTAAGTGCTTATTTTGGGTAGTTAATCTTCTGTTTTAGCTTATTTGCTTATTTCTTGTTTAATTGTGTTTTGTTAAGGCTAGCAGTACTAACCTTTAGCTAACAGTACTAACTTATAACTAGCAGTACTAACTCTAAGTTAGTACTGGTAGTTAATACTGGTAGTACTGTTGTTAGTACTGTTGTGTTTCTCTTGTTTAATTTAGCTTATTTAGATTTAGATTAGCTTATTTGTCTGTCTTAAGCTTATTAGAGCTTATTTGTGCCTTAGTGTAAAAGTTTTTAGTGTTTTGCCTTTGCTAGCTTTAATTCAATTTCCAGCTTATGTTCTTTGTTTAAATTTTATGTGCATTTACTTTCAGTTTTAATTCCCAATCATTCCTTGTTACATTCAAACACCAATCATCAATCGTCTCTCGATTTTCCATCTCAGCCTCGTTGGGACATAACGACCCGGGAACACTCTATACTGCTTCCGGGTGTTTTTAGATTATACTTACTATATATATTTTATATTCTATTATATATTATATATATATAAAGGTGTAGTTTGGAACCAATCAAATTTTTGGCGCCGCTGCCGGGGAGGCTGTGAAACCGATTTTCGTTACGTTTGTCAAGTTGTGTTTGAATCTGTAAATATTATCATATAAAAAACCAAAAAAAAAAACCAAAAAAGTACAAAAATATTTTTATTTTCTTTTTAGTATAATTATCAAAAAAAAAAGAAGAGAAAAACCAAAAATATAAAAACATTGTCTTTAATTATAAATAAAATTCACAAATTGGTAAAAATACCAAAATATAATATTCTCAATTGAGGTATTATCATAATAACTTCCGGTGAACTTATTGGTTCCCAACTCGAACAAAAGATTTAAAAACTTGCCATTTGTGTCTCTTACGACATACGGCTCACCTTGAAAAGTTAAACAAGCTATAAAGTGGGTATAAGGAGGGTTGTTCCTAGGAACTACGACCCAAAAGGAGAAATAAGCTTCGCGCTATTCCTACTCCTCCGCTCACCTGTGCGTTTATCTTTTTGAGAGCTACCGTGAAGTAAGTTGATTATTTGGTAAAAGTTGTCTTACCTCATTGTCCGGTAAAATACATTGTGAATAAATCATTGAAAAACCAAAAAAATTAGTGTAAATTTTCTTTTTATATCTCTATTTTAGTGCATGCGCACTCGTTCTAAAGCTCGTCGTCTACGACAACAACAACAACAACAAGTTCCTCCGAATCTTGTTGAACCTCCCAAAG